>VWZK01008208.1:0-35669 GCA_013396935.1 Baryphthengus martii
TTGTGGCCTCCTCTGGACTCAGTCCAACAGATCTCTCTCCCTCTTATGGTGGGGACACCAGAACTGGATGCAGGATTCGAGGTGGTGTCTCACAAGAGCAGAGTAAAGGTGGAGAATCCCCTCTCTTGATCTGGCCACGCTCCTCTGGATGCATCCTAGGATAGGGTTGGTCTTCTGAGCCACACGAGCGCACTGCCGGCTCCTGTTGAGCTTCTCCTCAATCAACACCCCCAAGTCCTTCTCTTCAGGACTACTCTCAACCTACTCTGTACCCAGTTTCTAATTGTACCTGGGATTGGCTCGACCCAGATGCAGGACCTTGCACTGTGACTTGTTGAACCTCATGCAGTTCGCACCGGCCCATTTCTCAAGCCGGTCCAGGTCCCTGTGGATGGCATCCCTTCCCTCAGGCGAGTCCACCACACCACACATCATCAAACTCGCTGAGGATACAGTGTGAAAGAACAGGTTTCATCATAGGCTGGATGAACCTTGTTTTTTCTGGACACACTAATTGCCCACCCTAATCCCAGCAGGTAGAAGCAGCATTTCCACCGCTCTCAGCTACTCCTCATTGCTGAAAGCCACAGGGACCCCACAGCAGCTCAACAACAGCGGCCACACTGTGAGCAAACAGTTTTACCCTCCAGCCAGCAAAAGCCAAGCCTTTTTTCTCAAGTATTTCAGGTGCTTGGACTAGATGATCTTGAAGGTCTCTTCCAACCAAAGACATTCTGTGAGCTCTGCTTATTTTATCAGCTTGGCCATGCCCGTAACCACCTTCAGACAGAAATGCAGCTCTCTGAAAGCAGAAGGAAAGACTCAGTCCCGGCAGGCTGGGACAATAAAGTGCCTGTGTGGATGAAACACTAAAGAAAAAAACCAAAACCAACACCTCGTTGGTGTTGGTGTTGGCATAAGTACCTTGGCCATCAGTACAGCTACGGAACAGATGCGGTAACTGCCTGTGAAGGTGTCAGAGATGCTTCAGGGTTCAGTTTGGGCCCCCTGAGGGGTTGGTCATCGCTCTGCCGGCTTGTTGTTATTAGTGCTGTGAGTCTTCATTTGTTTTCCCAGTCAAAACAACTTCTTTCGCATTTCCTTTTGGTTTTCTCCTTATGTTCATAGGGTCTTCATAAATTCTCTGAATCCAGCAAGAAACTGTTTCCTACCCAGTCTTAAAAAAAAATACCACAGCAAGACTTTTCCCCCCAGCTTTTCAGGACTGCCAGAGATCTAAATAACACAGCTCTAACCAGGATATCCTCGTGCCTGCTGCAGCACAACCCCATCGACCCAAACAAGGAGCAAAAAATAGGAGAAGAGAGGGGAAAAAAAGCACCTGGGTGGGGTGAGAGAGGAAGCCTCGCTCACAGCAGTGCAAGCGTTAACGCTTTCATTTAGAAGTTTTCCATGGGTTAAAATGCAAATTGAATGACTATCCAACCCCCAAAAGCAAGAGTATCCCCTTATTTTTAGGGAGGGGGAGCTAGTTCGGTCCAGCCAGATGCTTCTCAGACAGTCCAGCGCCGCATGTGCCTGTACAGGGGGGGAGGGCCGTGAAAACAAGAAAAGTGCCAGTGTTCCCGCTGTCGACCCTTTACCCACCTGTTCCTCTTTTAGCCCAAACGTTTCCACCTCTGACCCCGCTGCGGGACCAAGGCTGCACCCCCCACCCCTGGCTCCCCGGCTCCCCACGGCAGCTGTGTAAACCTCAAGGGCAACAGCTGGGAACCAAGGGAGGATGCCTCCAGCTCCTGGGTGGAGGAAGAGCGAAGGGCATCTACAAGGGTTCCCGGTCGCCGGCCTGACGGTGGGGACTATTTATTTAAGTCTCACAAAGTCTGCCGTTACTCCCACTTGTACCCCGTGCCCATAAATCCAGCTCAATTAGCTCTCAAGACACGTTCTCACCATGGGGTGTTAATTTGCTAATTGCCTTCCCTGAGGGACTCCAGGTTGGAGTTTGGAGTTTGGGGTCCGCTCAGCCATGCTGTGACCCCAAGTAGCTCACGAGAGACCTTGGCCGCTTGCTCTTTGCAGCCAGAAGGTTGGGGAAAAAAAAAAAAAAAGGTGAGATAAACTCTTCACAAGTGGTGGATGAAGCTCTGAAATTACCTGGAACTTGCAGGGAGGATTTTTCCATCCTCTGGAGGTCACAGGCAGCGAATTTCACACCTTGTCTTCAGAAGGACAAAGATGCACAGGTTGATGTGTGTGCCTGCCTGTCTGCAGGCTATTTGCCAAAAGCCTGAGCATGGAATTGGGCCTCGTTGAGATCCTTCTTAACCTACTTAATTGTAAAAACACTGGCGGGATGAGATCTACACACTGCCCTAAGGCACCACTTTTTTTATCCTGTCTAAATACGTGTCAGAACTAAACAGGGCTTCTCCAGGATCCTTTTTCCTGCCTTGAAGGCAGATGGAGCTGTCCTGCATGGAAAGACATCCCTGTCTAGAGGAGAAGGAGGCAGGAATCCACTGCTCCTGTTCTAATGCCAATAAATTAAGGTATTTCACAAGCTGTCCAACTCAGCAGATCAGTGGGACAGTTGCTTTCTGGCTTGGGCAGTAGTTAGAAAAATCAGCCCTGCTGCTGCAGTGAGTCCTTGGCCATGCATCAGGGCAGCCTCTCTGGTGGTCCTGACCTTCTTCAGGTAAGAGGAGCAAAGATATGAAGACCATTGCCTTCCCTGCAGCCTTCCCTGCAGTCTTACCTGACCCACCTTTACTGCAGGATGGCCTCAGAAATCTCCATCCTCTCTTCCTGGCTTTCAGAAAGTATCTGGAGACCTAACGTGGCAGCTCCACTAATTCAGCCTGCATGTCCTAAAAGGTGGATTTTCCTGGAGCTTAGGTAGTTCTGTTCCGGATTCCTAAGGATGATTCACTTAAGGTCTTCAGGGATCATCTAGCAATAAGGATAACAGCAGGAAGAGGAGATTAATGATACCTTGAATTCTCAGACAGTGAGTCTGTGAAGACAATAAATGTCTTATTAGCCCTTTTCCTGTCATCACTCCAACATCAAAAGCAGATTAACATCCTCATTAAGTTTGACATTATTATGAGTTTTGTCACATTCCTTTATCACAACTGTGCCCAGAGCTGGCCAGCACTGTGCTGCTTACATCGCTCATTGTAGTCTTCATATGTTTGAACCTTGATTTCATAAGAACTAAGTGGGCCAACAGGCATCCTGATGGAAGAGCAACCAAAGAAGCAGGCAATAATACTCAGATGCCTTAGACGGGCTAACCCCTCATACAGAAAACAGGGAGCGCTTGCCACAGGAGTTACTGGCACTGCTGCCCTGATTCTTTGATCCTGCTCTGGCAGGGGGATTGAACTTGATGATCTCCAGAGGTCCCTTCCAACCCCTAACGTTCTGTGATTCTGAGATGGAGACCTCTGCAGCCTTTTCTCTCGTCACACCCGCTCAATGGAGCCCTGCTCAGATGCCTCCAAACCAAACACGTTCAGGAGACTTTGTGAGGAGATTTATTGAATACTGTGTACAAACCACGCTACTTCTTGGCCTTTTTCTGAAGATTACTCTCTCCTCCCGTGCTTGCTGTCACTTGGTAATGGTGCAAGGGACTGTGGCAGTTGAAGTTCTGGTAGCTGGAATTGAACTGGTGATACCTGTTGGCAGTCACTGTATCAGGCCAAGTCTGAAGAGTTCAGCAACTTTCTCTTCCCATCTACTAACCCAGAAACGACACTCAAAATCAAGCAGATACTCTAAGATACTCTCCAAGGGGAGAGAACTTCATTTCATCATTCAGGCTATAAACATTTCAGGTTCAAACAGCCTTTTTCATTCTGGAGCCTGGGCCAACTTTCCACCTCCCTTCCCCATCACCTAGTGCCCGCGCAGCGTGCAGGCACGCTCCCCCACCCGAACCCTCTCCGGCTCAATCAGCTGTCACAGGCCCCGCATTCCTACAGGACTCCCAGAATTGGCAGCTCTGGACATCTGCTCTTTTCCACCCCCGCAAATATGCAAGCAGGTGTGAGGCACCACGACTTTCCTCGTTCCGAGCCGCTTTTACCCAGGCACTGCGAATGAAGGCGCAGCCAGAAGGGCAGATGATCTGTTCCTCACCATCCTCTTCCCATCCCTCCGGGGAACGTACAGAGAGAGACAAAAACCAATCTCTTCACCGCCGTTGAAGCGAACGTAGGAAAACGAGTCTTATGTGGCTGAATATAATTGCCCTCTACCTCACTCCAGCGAGGACTTCACACCAGTGAGGAAAATGAGAAGAGTCAATGGCTCTTGGTGCACTTGCCGTCTGGAGCATGTGCTCCTTGGGTCAATAAAGCTACAGAACGCTGTGCAAAATAAATGGCACCTGAATTACTCTCACACCGAAAGGACCCTCATTGAAGGGATTCTAAGAGTAACAGTTGCTAGTGAAGACCAAGATGGGAAAAACTCCAAGTTTTTCATTACTGATGAAAAACAACCCTGCCACTGCTGATGGCGCTCCTCCAGCCGAGCTATAAGGTGATGGTAGGTGTTGCGGCGTTACAATGGCAAAGAAAATGAAGTGGCAAAGCAAAATTACCCTATTCCCAGCAGCCAGGAATACCAGAACTGCATACAAAATTACCAGAAGATCCAGGTTTTAGATGTCCATCATTAGCTCAGAGGGAATCAAGCCAAGCCCTCTTCCCAATGCCCTCACCCAGCCTTTGGCAGCAGGGATGTTATCTTCTCCCATCAGGAGAAAGCCCCCTCTGTCTCTACTCAGTTTGTCAGATCTAACACAGCCACATCACAGAACATTTTCATTCTGTATCCGAGCATCTCTGCATTTACCTGCCACAGCAGAAGTTAACGTCACTGTGAATTCCCTTCCCACCCCAGCTCCTCCATCTGAACACTTGGGAAAAGCTCCAATATTTATAAAACCTTCCACGGATCAGATTTTCACTCAAACATCTGTTAATGAAGAGATGTTCTACCCTGGAAGGACATATGAGACAACTGCCCACTGAGAACTCCAAAGAAGGGGTGTTTGGCCATAAAAGAAAAAGTTAGGTGCAATCCCCATGTGGAATCATAGGAACGTTCTGGTTGGAAGAGACCTTCGGGTTCATCAAGTCACGCCCAGCACTGCCAGGTCACCGCTAAAGCCTATCCCCCAGCACCACATCTCCATGGCTTTTAGACCTCTACAGGGATGGTGACTCCACCACTGCGCTGGGCAGCCTGGGCCGGGACTTCACAACCCTCTCAATGAAGAAATTTTTTCTAATATCCAACCTAAACCTCCTCTGGGGCAACCTGAGGCCCTTTCCTCCTGTTCTATCAGTTGTTCCTTGAGAGAAGAGCCCGACTTTCCCTGGCTCCAACCTCCAGTCAGGGAGTTGTGGAGAGCCAGAAGGTCTCCCCTGAGCCTCCTTTGCTCCAGGCTGAACAAGCCCAGCTCCCTCAGCCGCTCCTCCCCACACTCCTGCTCCAGACCCTTCCCCAGCTCCGTTGCCCTTCTCTGGCCACGCTCCAGCCCCTCCAGGTCCTTCTGGGAGTGAGGGACCCAAAAGTGAAGGCAGCTTTTTTGCATGAATTATGCAGACACCTTTCTGTAGTGATAGTTACACTTTTCTTGTTCCAGTTGAGGCCGGTCACCTCACACAGAAATTAGCCTCCTCTTGATTAACTTTACAGTCGTACAAATGTTGCAAGAGAAACGGTTGCCTGGCAAGTTTATGATTATCCATTGTATTGAATATTTAATGAATGATAATCAGCATAGAGCACTGTAGAGGCCTAGTTTTACCCAGACTCCAATGAATCTCTAAGTGTTGAATAAAAATAAAATAAAAATGAAGAGAATGTCGTTTGGGCAGTTTATAGGTTATTACCTAGGATTGAAAAATATACATACATCACGTTCAACTTTTTTCTTTCAAACAAGTGGGATATTAGATGAAAAATAAAATAAATTTCATTTTGCACTGAATGTTTCAGGTCATGAGTGTGTGCAATGGAAGAAAGAGGTGGGTTTAGAGGGACAACCACCTTTCTTTCCATAACGAACAAGCTCATAACGTAGAGGAAACTCAGGCCAGCGAGGATTCATCTCATGACCACATGAGACCATGTGGTGTCCCTGAGCTCAGCTGCTGCTCTCGGTATCTCTACACAGTGTATCAGTAGCTCTAAACAGAAAACAACCACTCTTTACATCTTCCACATGGTGACAGTAGAATTCACGTGCCCAGCTGCCATCCCTGCATCTTCACGAAGCCCGGCACTGCCTGTGAGCTCTGGCACGCTCCAGTGAAGCCCGACCCTGCTCTCAGTCTCAGCTTCCTCTGTCCAGATCAGCCAGGTACCTACCCAGGTTGTTACAGGACGGCATCAGCCCCCAGCCACCCAAATGTAGCATTTAAGTGGCAAGATTAATGCAGAGACTGGATAAACTACAAGAGGATTTGGGAAAATCAACCGTATCGTTCTCCTTCTTTTACAGGGGAGTAAAGTGAGGTGTGAGGGTCTTCTCTCCCTGTCATGTCCTCTTACTTGCGACCTTGTATTGCTGCCACGCACAAGATATGTTGTCCCTTTGTCTTCCTTTCCGTGGTGACCTTACGCCCACGCTCCCATCAATCTGATTCAATTGCAACTTTAGGAGAGAAGGAGGGTGGAGAGGCATTGTCTCCAGCATCTCAGTAAGAGCATCATGCTTTTCCAACTGTACTTCCCAGGACAAAGCTGTCTGTCACAGCCCTAACACCACTACAGCTACATTTCAAACAGTTAAATGGAAAGAACATAGAATCACAGAGTCATAAAATCATAGAATGGTTTGGGTGGGAAGGGACCTTTCAAGGACATCTTGTCCAAGCCCCCTGCACTGGGCAGAGACATCTGCAACTAGAGCAGGTTGCTCAGAGCCCCAGCCAACCTTAACTGGAAGATTTCCAGGGATGGGGCTTCTACCACCTCCCTGGGCAACCTTGGCCAGGGTCTCACCACCCTCACTGTAAACAGTTTCTTTCTTCTCTCCAGTCTGAATCTCCCTCTTTTAGTTTCAAACCATCACTCCTTGTCCTGTCCCAACAGGCCCTGATCAAAAGTCTCTCCCCATCTTTCTGACAGGCCCCTTGAAGTCCTGAAAGGCCCCCAGAAGGTCTCCCCAGAGCCTTCTCTTCTGCAGGCTGCACAAGCCCAACTCTCCCAGCCTGGCCTCCCAGCAGAGGCTTCCAGCCCTCCCAGCATCGCTGGGGCTCCTCTGGCCCCGCTCCACCAGCTCCCTGTCTCTCCTGGGCTGAGGACTCCTGAGCTGGAGACAGCCCTGCAGGGGGGTTCTCCCCAGAGCCCAGGGAGCAGAGGGGCAGGATCCCCCCCTGGCCCTGCTGCCCACCCTGCTGGGGATGAGCCCAGGCTGCTAAGTCCAGGTGAAAGCCAACGCCGGGGGCTCAGTTCCGCTGCGAAGATGAAGTGCTCAGATTTATTCTCCCATTTCCTTTCATCCCCCTTTGACCACGGGTGGCTTTTGCAGAGGGTGACACCCGTGTGCGCAGCACCCTGGCCACTCTGGCTCGCACCGCGGGGGGCACCCACCTGTTCCGCAAAGCACGCCAACTATGAAGCCTGTTTGGGGGAGGGAGGGGTCTATGCAGCCCCCAGTCTGAGTGCTGCACCCTCCCAGGCTCAAACTCTGATTCAGAGGAGCAAATGTCCTTAGGGAAGCACCCTGAGCACCATCCATGTAGTATCCCGGATGGATAACACCAGGAACACGTTGCATTGAATGGCAGGAGCACTTGGGCTTTAAATAATTTATTCATATTTCTTAGCGGGGAGAAAGGCTCCATCCCAAACTGTTACCTTTCACAAGCTGATTAAATAAACATTTCTTCCCTACCACCCCAAAACATTTGAGCACTAGACGAATGTTTAAAGGAAAAATGTTTTTTTTCAAGTTGCATAGTTACACACGATTGTGAATTCAGTACAAAAAAAAAAAAAAAGGCAAACCAAACCCCACAGTCAAATCCCAGGTTACATCCTTTTATAAAATTAATATTATCGGTGTTTGCCATGGAGCTCAGGGCCGGGGTTGTACCAGGTGTGACAGGACCAGCCCCAAAGTGACTTTTCTTAGTTTCACACTTTGTTCTTTTTTCCTTTCTATTTTTATTTTACTTTTTTTTTTGCCTTATGCTGGAATTTGGAAACATCTGCAGCTCTCTCAGAGTTAAAGAAGTAGAACAAAAAAACCAAACCTATCACTCTGCTCCTTGCGAGATTCCTACAAGACCTGAACCACAATAGTCTCTCAAATCATATATCCATTTCCCCCCCATTTTCTGCCAAAACATCAATGTTTAGCATCATTTTTCTTCTACAGGGAAAAATACTTTTGAAGTGTACTCGGCTTTTTAAGCCGGGAAACTGTGATAATAAATATCTGAGAGAGCAATGCCCTGAATTAAATGAAACAGGAGCAGGCAATGCTGCCGGTTTCAGCAACTCCATCATCCTCCCTGCAGGAGCATCCTCAGCTTGGTTTTGGCTGAGACAGATGCTCTCTCTCATCATTTTCCAGGCACAGTTCAGGAGTTTGTATGGGAATAAGACATCCTGACAAGTGGCTGGATGCAGCAACCCTGTCTTGGAGGTTAAAAGGTTTTAATAATACTCGTGTGGACCATTTGGCATCGGGGCCGGGGAACTGTGCTAAATGTATTTATGGGGACAATCTTTTTATCAGGGTCTGTTATGACAGGACAAGGGGTGATGGCTTTAAATTGAAAAAAAAAAAAGATATTTAAACTGGAGAGAAGGAATACATTTTTTACGCTAAGGGTGGTGAAACACTGGCCACGGTTGCCCAGAGAGGTGGTCACTGCCCCATNCCCTGTCTTGGAGGTTAAAAGGTTTTAATAATACTCGTGTGGACCATTTGGCATCGGGGCCGGGGAACTGTGCTAAATGTATTTATGGGGACAATCTTTTTATCAGGGTCTGTTATGACAGGACAAGGGGTGATGGCTTTAAATTGAAAAAAAAAAAAGATATTTAAACTGGAGAGAAGGAATACATTTTTTACGCTAAGGGTGGTGAAACACTGGCCACGGTTGCCCAGAGAGGTGGTCACTGCCCCATCCCTGGAACCATTCCAGGTGAGGTTGGCTGGGGCTCTGAGCAACCTGCTCTAGTTGCAGATGGCCCTGCTCAGTGCAGAGGAGCTGCACAAGATGGCCTTTAAAGATCCCTTCCAACCCAAACCATTCTGATATTTACTTTACTAGTTTAGATGCAGAGTAAAAGATCTGATTTTTTAAACACTTGCTGTGCCATAGACTCCTTCCAAGAATTTGGACATGTCATCCCGTGCCTCAGTTTCCCAACCATAAACAACATTTTTATAGCACTTCCCCGCCCCGGGGCTGGGAAGAGGACCTGAGATGCACTCTGAGGCACTCAGACACCCCATTAATATTATCTGCCAGATAAGAGACTGGTCCAAACCTCTCTGCAAACATCCATTCATACAAATGGATTCATTTCCAGTCTCCCAGGGAGGCAGCTCTGATGGAGAAGAAAAGGCAATTATAGTTATTGACATACTTCGAAAGACATGGGCGTAGGGAGGACCAAGGGCATGGTCCATATTCCTGGTTATACTGGTGTGACCTGTGGAGCTGGCTGGGCTCAGCCTCTGTAGTCTGACCCAAAAGCCCAGCTCCCCCTGTCCTGCCTGACCACCTCTGCAAACCAAAGAGCTCCATCAGGATTTCAGACCAACTTCAGGTCCATCTTTTTGCTCCTCCTCCTCCTGCAGCAGCCCTCTGACCATTAAAATATTAACCTGATGTCCCTGCCATAAATGCCTCTATTCTCAGAAGCCTTTGGTGGGTTTGCTCATTGTTTTTTTTGACAGCTTCAGGGAAAGAAAAAAAAAAAAAGATAAAATGAAGAAGTGCCCTCCCGGCCCGGAACAGCTGAAGTGGTGTCGTTCAACGTGCCTCTGTCAGCAGGGTGATTGAGGTGGACAGGAGGGATGGGAATGGCCACAGGCTGTAAAGGACACTGGCAGGTGGGAGGAGGGGGCCGTGGGGTGGGCTGGCCAAGGCGGGTAGGTGATACAAAAGAGCCCATGACAGCCTGCCGGGGCAGGGACCACGCAGGGATGGCAGGAGAGCATCTTAGGGGCAGAACAAGGCAGGGAGGGGAAGGTTTGTGTGAAGAACCTACGGGTGACTCTATGCCAGGGTTGCAGAAGGTCTGCCCTGAGTGGGGTGAGACAGAAATACTGGTGGAAAACCTTTAGCAGTAGACCCAGCAAGGGAGTGAAGAGGGTGCTGCTGCATGGTGGGGGAAATGAGCCCAGGTATAGAAAACTTGAGTGAAGGGAAGGAATTTACCATGTTTGTCATGGGGGAAAGGGAAAAAATGGAGGCAGCGGTACAGATGAGAGAGGGAAATGCCCACTTCCCCGCACAGGCTCGCACGCACACAGAGGGGTCAGTAGTATAAGCTGCTTCGAGTGCTTTTTTAGCCTCAGCCTTTGCTGAGAGACTCTCCAACACCCCCAGGCATGGGCTGCTTGCTGGACAGCATCTCTGACCACACCAGCTCCTGCTTCCTCAGGGAAAACCTTGAAAATGAGGAACACACCCCTCACTGAAGATCCCAGCCCAGATAACACCCCTGGTGTGCTATGAAGTGACAAAGGACCCAGGAGAGGAGGATGAAGAGACCAACTGCTTCTTTGCTGAAGGTACTGTCTGAGATTTTTTTTTTTTTTCATTTAATATCTCCTGTGGCATGAGAATTGCTGGTATTTATGGCCAAGCCTGGAGAGCACAGGCAAGAGCCAGTGTCACGCACCCAGGGTTGTGTGGAGCATCGTAATGAAACATAAAGAACTCTGGGCAAGGCAAGAAATGCCAAGGATGGAAAAGGGAAGAGTTGTGAGGTGGTGCCCTCACAGTCCAAACAGGACCCCAGACTCACTACTGAGTTCCCAGGGACCAGACCACACTGCCTGGATATGGCCCATGGCTGTGGCTTGGAAGCATCCTGTCAATGTGCACGTGTTCAGGCTCATGGATATGTACAGGGAAAAAACAAGGGATATGTTTGATTTTCAGGAACATCTTCACGAAGGTGAAAGAGATGATTTTTGGTGCCCTGTTGGCCAGATGTCTCAGCTCACAAGCCAAACTTTCAGTGATCCATGGGGTACAGGGACTGTTGAGGAAGGTCAGGCAGCATAAGCTGGAGGGTCAATGTCATCTCCTGGGAAGCTCTGCAGTCTCAGATTGTTCCTGAGGAGCCTCCTTTGACTGCAAAGTGTGTCTAGGTGTGACTAACACCTTCCATCCCCGTTACCCTTAAACCCTTGAGAAGTCTAAGTGAAGAGCACAGTCAATGCTGGGTCCATCAAGTGAAGAGAGATGGCCTCCTCTTGGCACACTCATGGGCCCTCACTGTGGCTCTTTGCCCTCCATGGGTGGCTGATCCTTGTATTTCCAGCCTGTTAGCAGTACTGGTTATTTTAACTGGGAATTCATGAGTGAAGCTGTCAAGAGCACAGAGAGGATTTGACTCCTCCTGACTCAGCACATCGCCCCAGCTCCCTACACTTGGACCACTTGGGGAGGAGCTAACCAAAAAAGAAATTAGAAGAAAAGGGCAGTGTCCTCTCACCCAAGGCTGTACCCTTCACACTTGCTCTCAGAGCACTATCATTAGGCCTCCTGGCCTCCAGGAGAAAGTTCCAAGCTGGAGAAGGGTTCATGATATGAGGTGATCAAAAAAATCCCCAACTAAACAGTCTCAGATGCATAAAGAAAACAAGGGAGATTCCCCACCTTTGCAAGCCAGTGGCAAAAGCCATAGAATCATAGAATCCTGTAATGGCAGGGATTGGAAGGGACTTCTGGAGATCATTGAGTCCAACCCCCCTGCCAGAGCAGGATCACCCAGGACGGGCCACACAGAAACAGATCCAAGTGGGGCTGGAAAGTCTTCAGAGAAGGAGAATCCACAACCTCTCTGGGCAGCCTGTTCCAGGTTCCATCACACCAGGGACAGTTATCCTAAATTGTCTCACGGGACAGTTATCCTAAATCGCACTTTTCTCTTAACTTCACTTGCTTTCAAGACATGGGAAAAAAGGGAAAGCTAAGAGGCGATGGAGGCCATGCTGAACCTGTATGGGCATTGTCACAGGCTCTCTAGTTTGTCCCAGGCAAAAAAAAAAGTCACCTCTGTGCCTCAGTTTCCCCACCCATAGTCTGGGAATCCTGGTGACTAGGCTTTGCTCAAAGGCAGTGATTGTGCTCTGGTGCAAAGGATCGCGGTGACTAAATAAAATGTGATGGAACTAAACCAGAGCCAAGATGTCAGTTTAAAAGCACCATTTATCAGACAAGAAAAAGCAGAAAATACAACTTTTGAGAGCCATGAAGTGAATGCCTTTTTATATTGAGTTAGAAATGGTAGAAAAGCAAACAAGGAGACGAGTAGGATGGGCAGGCCTATTGCCGGGCCTGCTGCTGGTTCTGACACAGCCTTTCCAAATAACCTTGGGCAACTCGCTTCTTTTCTCCAGCTTTGTCCTCTGCTTAGTGTCTCCCTTTTTCAGGACATTAAATATCGACACACTAGGACAGGGTTTTTCAGAGGTGCTCGTTGAGGATTTATTCCCACTGACTTCAGGCAGAGAGCTCGTTACCATAATTGGTGAAGTAAACTCTGAGAAACCCTGATGAAACCCCACTAGGATTTAAAAAGCCCGGGCGCACAACACCCCTCCAAAACCCGAGTGCCTAAATATAGCCTCTGGCTAGACACAGACAATATTTTGCAGATGGATGCAAATTTGCTTTGCTGAGTTTTAAGCTTCCTGCAAGCTGTGGTTAGGGCAGTGTTTAGATGAAACTAATTAACCCCGTTGCACAAATATACCCCGAGACAACCAATTTGGTTCCCATGGCTAAAGTGTTAACCTAACTGGTTTGCCCACAGTCACACAGAAAAAAATTGCAAGAGAGGCAAAAAAAGTCTCTACATCAGTTTTTGCCTCTTGCAAGGTGCCTTTCGATGTAGATAAGGGAACAATGAGATGGAAAATTCCAACCAGGCAAAAATTTGGACTCAAATCCTGCCTGTGGAGAATGTCACAGTATTCAGAAGGATTACAGAGAGAAACCACAGCACCTTTGTGGCCCAGGTTGGCTGGAGGGGTGGGGGGTCTCCCTTCTAAATCAATTGGATGGCTCTTATTTACCCATTTCATCACAGAATCATAGAATGGTAGGGGTTGGAAGGGACCTCTGGAGATCATTGAGTCCAATCCCCCTGCCAGAGCGGGATCACCCAGGGCAGGCTGCACAGGAACAGATCCAGGGCGGTATGAAAGTCTTCAAAGAAGGAGACTCCACCACCTCTCTGGGCAGCCCGTTCCAGGCTCCGTCACCCTCACAGCAAAGAAGTTTCTCCTCCTGTTGAGGTGGAACCTCCTGTGTTCCAGCTTGTACCTGTTATGTCTTGTCCTATTACCAGGCACCACAGAAAAGAGACTGGCCCCTTCCACTTGACCCCCACCCCTCAGCTATTTATAGACATGAATGAGATCCCCTCTCAGCCTTCTCTTCTCCAGACTAAATAGCCCCAGGTCTCTCAGCCTTTCCTCACAGGAGAGATGTTCAAGTCTCTTAATCATCCCCGTAGCTCCCCGTTGAACTCTTTCCAATAGATTCCTGTCTCTTTTTTATTGGGGAGCCCAAAACTGGATCCAGTATTCCAAGTGTGGTCTCACCAGGGCAGAGTAGAAGAGGAGGAGAACCTCCCTAGACCTGCTGGACACAGTTTTTTTAATACCCCCCAGGAGACCATTGGCCCTCTTGGCTACAAGAGCACTTTGCTATCCCATGGACAACTTCCTATCCACTAGGACTCCAAGGTCTTTCTCCATGGAGCTACTTTCCAACAGGAAAGTATGTCAGGTTGGAAGGAACCTAAAGGATCATCTGGTCCAACCTTTTAAGTAAAAAAAAATTAAAAAAAAAATTTCCTTCTTTGCGCTGCTGTCACGTCAATGCCCCTCACTATCCATGAGCTTGCAGGCAGGCAAATGAAAGGGTAAGAAGCCTCCATCCCTCCAGTAACAACTGCTCCTAGGAAAGCAATCCAGGGTGGAAAAAGAAACTTGACAAAGAGCCCAGATGAGTGAGTGTCTGAATGCCAGGCGTATTAGAGAGCTCATTTCGGGAGTATCACCTCCCATCTCGTCCTTGGTGACAAACCATCCCAATCACAGCGTTCCTTGGAGGACAGCTGCCCCATTCTTTCCTCCTTCTCTTCCTCATGCCAGGCAGGGACAGATGTGGCTCTGGATATGCCTCAGATGATTGGGTTACTCTCAGTAGCTCAAAAAGCATGATCTGTTGGCTGTTTGCATTATTTGCTGTTCACAATGAACAGTAGTAGTCAAAAAGAAAGATACTGGCTCTAAATTGATACATTTATACCCTGTTGTCTTCCTTCATTGCAGGCTCTCGGTGCCATTCTTGTCAAGCTTTTACCCTCAGTTATCTGTCCCATTCAGCTCATTAATTTCTAGTAACATAACTATAATTTCCCAGTCTATGTTTCTTCATTTTACCTGTTTTGAGTTTTCTAAATCTTGGAACGGTGTGGTCTGGAAAGCCAAACTAGTGACCTTTTACTGCAACAGTCTCAGTTCATTCAAGTCACTGAATTTAACACAGATCTTACCCAAGTTAGGTTTTAGCATCATCAGAACATTCCCATTTATATTTACAGAAGATTTGAAAACCCCAGTCCACAAACTGCACCAAAATAACGTAGATAAATAAGGAATATTTGCCTACCTAGATGCTTGGGATCAAGGATCTTCCAAGTGATTGAGTCTGTTTCATCACTAATCACTCTGAACCCACTGTCTGGTCGAGGAGTTTGTATGATACTTTGACAGAGACCTATGAGAAATTTAAGACCCTGCTGCCAATAAATGGCTGTAAACATCCTGTATGATATGTCGAAAGATAATATATTTTCCATATGTATAGAATGAGTCTACAAAATGCACCTAGGCAAAAGTTTTTTTGCTCCTGAGCTCTTCAGCTTCTTTCAGAAAAAAAAAAAACAAACAAGAAAAACCTTCTGAAAGGAGTAATCTTGGATAAGGGCTCTTAATCTTTCCTATAAGGACGCAGGAGTGTAGATGGCTTGGCAAAAATCTGGAACCCAAAGGAAAGGTTTGCTAAAGAGGACTGCTGCTCATGTATAAGAGAGAATTTTCCTCCCTTATCTTTAATCCTTTTTTAAAAATCTATTTTATTTTTCAGTTCCTTCACCTTTAGAATTGTTTGGAATTTTTGAGTTTTGTATTAAACCCATTAAATTTGTTGATGCTGTTACTTCCTATTCTATTTGCTAGAGAGCCAAATTCTATTTTTCCTACTGGTGGGATGGGAATCTCCTTTCCTGCCCCCAGTCTCCTCTAGATTAAGCTTCTGATGTCCCAGCTTCCAGTCTATGATGGTACGTGCCCCTGTCAGAGCTGCCAACAGCCCGGCCCCTAGTGACCTTGGATGTACAACTTCATAGAATATAGAATCATAGAATGGTTTAGGTTCGAAGGAACCTTTAAAGGTCATCTAGGCCAACCCCTTAAAGGTCATCTAGGCCAACTTCTCGGTGTCCAGCACCAAATGAGGTGAATCTCATTTCCTTGTGCTCCTCTGTCACATTTAATAGCCACGTGTATGAAGGTACAGCAATGTATTTGATAGCAAATGGGGTGGGGATTCGGGAGAGCTAATGCTGGTCCCATCTGTCCACTTCCTTCTTCTGTGCCCGTCTGTCCACTTCCCTGCCTAACGCCTACAGGTTTGCAGTCAAAAACTCTTGTACAACTGAAATGAGACGTGTGAAATCTGGGGCCAAAGACTTCAGGGGTCGTTTTGCAACCCTAAACTGAATTCCCTTGGCCAAAGTGCTTTTTTACCTTAACAGAGGAAATCTCTTATAATACATGGCTGCTGCAGTAGCCCCTTTTCCAGTCTTGTTCATGGCCCCACATATAGCATAGAGATCAAATAGGGTTAGAATCATAGAATGGGTTGGGTTGGAAGAGACTTTGAAGATCATCTAGTTTCAATCCCCTGTCGTGGGCCAGGTTGTGCAAAGGCCCATCCAACCTGGCCTTGAACACATTGAGTGATGGAGCATCCACAACTTCTCTGGGCAACCCGTTCCAGTGTCTCAACACCCTCAGAGTGAAGAATTTCTTGCCTATATCTAATCTAAATCTCCCCTCTTCCGGTTTGAAGCCATTACTCCTCATCCTGTTGCTACAAGCCCTCGTAAAAAGTCCCTCCCCAGCTTTCTTGTAGGCCTCCTTCAGATACTGGAAGGCCTCGATAACCTTCTCTTCTCTAGAGTGAACAGCCCCAACTCTCTCAGCCTGGACTCATAGAAGAGGTGCTCCAGCCCTTGGTTGGTCCTTACCTACCTGATTAAGTGCTTATAATAATGAATAATAAAAATCATGCAGGCCCATATGAGGACTAACTGGGTTAAGAGGAAACATACATTAATTTATTCTTGTTGATAACTCATGTAAAGGGATTTCTGCACCCAAAAGAGTGGGAACACACAGACTGAGTCATGACTCTCCTGAAATTTTTGGGAGTTTTACCTTGATATCAGCAAGACTCAGCTTCCTCACCTCTTCTGAGTCAAAAGCCTTTGTTTTTCGAGGAAGTGACTATTACACTGAGTTCCTAATATCAAAAGAAAATGTAATAAATGCTCCTATAATATTGATGTATCTTGCATTAAGAAAAAAAAAAAAAAAGAAATAAGAATGGGAATGTTTTGCTGGGCATCTTTTTAACGCCTGTGTTGCACTTGATGTAAAAATCTCTATATAATGCAAAGGCAAACACCGCTCCTGACCCTGTGGACTTTTAAGCAACAGCATTTACTGGGTCACTGCGTGACTCATCTTTCTCTAAAATTCACATTCATTTTCTCACTTACTGACGTTAATGAAGCAATGACTGAGTATGTGAAATTCCCTGCCATGAATTGTTCTAGAAATCACAAAGGAAGCTCTTTATCTTGCTTTAAAACAAACAAGCACTGTTTTGAATGCACTACTCAAAGCCGCTCGTCTCTTCGCCGCAGTAAAGCAGTCTTTTTATACGAGCAAAATTACTTGGAGCAGCACGCGTAGTGTCAGAATCACAGAGGTTTTAAGTGGAAATAAATTTGAGACATTCCTAGATTCAACAGCCCCTAAACCCATGGAAAAGCAAAGATGCTAATGCCGTACAAGCTGCCAGTTTATATTTGTAATTATCACCAGTTTTCCCAGTTCTGCTTGCAGAAATCTGCTGGTTTGCTGCTACTTAACGGAATTCAGCTATTACTTGTCCCAAGATGTCCCCTGTCAAATGTAGTAACAACAAAGGCTTGAAATGCTGCTTGAGCAAAGTGCCAGCAAAATCATTTCTATTACAAATATCAGTAGCTACCCTGATTGCTTCTCCAGTGTTGGCAGACACAGAAGGAGGGTCCAAGCTGAGAAGTATCACTTTTTCTTCTGCTGTGAGCTCCCCATGGATCACGGGCCAGCCCTGTACACCTCAACGTAACTTTTTCTACTGAGAGAATATGAACTCCCTTCTGTGCCTTGTCATAGCCACAAACTAGGCCCTCAAGTTTGGCTGTAAGTAAAAATGTAGGTTAATGACCCGTTCAGCCCCAAATGAACATTGCCCTGAGGTCCATGGGATGGACCTCCATCCTAAACCCTTTTGTAGACTTTCAGATTTGCTGAATTACTGACAGGGAGAAAAAGTAGGGGCAGAAAAAACAAGGGCAGAGGTGAAAAGTCAGTCATGTCAGATATTTTTCTACCATGACTGAAAAATATGAAGTGGCAAAAGAGGCATTTTCTGAAGTAGCATCATCCAGGGGAACACCTCTGCCACAGGGAAGGATGGAGAACCTCGTAGGCATGGAGACTGACTCTGACCCAGCTTCTTGAACGCACAACAAAAACGCCTGGAGAGTTACAGTAAAGTTGGGGAGAGGTCTCTGTGCTCCAGGAGCCTCTCACTTGGGTCTGCCTTCAAAGAGCCTTTGTATTTGTTTTGAAGCTTGAGGGTACTCCCACCTTGATTTTAGTTCTTTTCACAGAAATAATTCCTTAGTCTTTTAGCTCTCCTAGAAGGCAAGGGAGAAAAGCTTATTTTCTTTTCCTCTTCTGTGTATCGCTAGCCTGGTTACTTCCCTCCCCTTTCCCATCCTCAGAGATGCTTCCACTTAGAAATAAATCATCTTTGTGTACCTGAATTGTAGAATCATCGAATGGTTTGGGTCAGAAGGAACCCTTAAAAGGTTATCTAGTCCAATTCCCTGGCAGTGAGCAGGGACATCTTCAACTAGCTCAGGTTGCTCAGAGTCCCATCAAGCCTGACCTTGAATGTCTCCAGGGATGGGGCCTCCACCACGTCCCTGGTCAAACTGTTCCAGTATCTCACCACCCTCAGAGTAAAGAACTTCTTCCTAATATCCAATCTAAATCTACCCTGTTCTGGTTTAAAAACATTGCCCCTCGTCCTGTTGCTCTGTGCCATTAATGTACCTGATACATGGACAAACTGAATCCAATCAGCTGCTTCCCAGCTGTGGCCATAACTCCCTTTGAGCATGTCCAGCACCCCTGGCCATGCCTGCCTCACCAAACTAAGGACAAGAGTGCTCAAATCTAGCACTTGGCATAGGAGTGGACACCAAAATATTCTCTGTTTCACTTCTGCCAGTCATTTCTGCCATCAAATACAGAAAACCATCTATAAGTCCTGACCTTTGTGTCACGATAGACTCCTCCCAAAGGTACAACAGGACGTGACACAAGTTGGAATGCAGGAAATCCCTATTAGACATTTTTCACCGTGAGGGTGGTCAAACTCTAGGGCATAGACTCAAAGAGGCTGAGGCATCTCCATCCTTGGAGATACTCAAACTCACCCAGACGTGGTGCTGAGCAATCTGACCTAATCTGGTCCCGCTTTGAGCCAGGAGATGCACAAGTGTCCTCCACATATCCCTTCTGACCTAAATGACTCTGTGACTGCGCAACTGAAAAGCTTGTTTCTGAACAACCAGGCCAGGCTCCAGTGGGCTGCTCTCTGGTTTTGAATGTGTTGTCTGCTTGACCAGGCAGCTCTTCAAGGCAGGAACTATCTCCCTGTGCATGTATGAGCAGCTGCTCTTCTCAGACAGGTCTCAAGGCCTTACTTTGCTATACTAATACTGATAATAATGAAGTGAAAGGGAAGAACACTGTCACGTCTCACTCATAAGACTTGGTTTTTCACATCAAATTCTAGTTTTTCAGGATTCCAGGGCGATCAAAACAAGTCCACGATGTGACCCAATGTCCACTTCCGGCCACGCTGATGACATTCCAGCCTTCAGCACTGTGCAACGGCACACAGGGAAGCGCTTGCAAATGATGAGCGGTAGAAAATCTGAACCACCTAAAACTATACCTCCAAAAACATCCCAAATGGACCAAGGACACCAGCAAAATGACAGGATTTTGTGCTGCCGCTGCTTTTCCAAGGAGGAAGCGGAGCACGAGCTCTAAAACATATCTGAGGAGCAACACTACTTCTTCAGGAGTGGAGGACGGGCAGCTGTCCCGCTGCCCAGAGGTCACGATCCAGACTTCTCTTGTGAGACAACATGCTTCTTTATATCCCCATATGGATTAGGCTGCTATGGAATGTAAGGAAGTGTGTGGTTTCAGGGAGACATCGCCAGTGTCCTCTGCTTCCAGCTACTGCAAGGAGGCAAACGCTTTTCTCTCACTGCATTTTATTGGAGTTTGACTTTCTCAAATATAGTCAGGCAGCTGATACTCTCTCTACGGTGCCCTCGGTGCCCGTGGAAAGCGCACAGGGACCTGCAAGTCTAAAAAGGTTGCAAACTCTTGAATCCATGCAAATGTGATAACAAAAAGGTATTCTGCACATCTTTCTCTGGAGAAATCACCCATCTGACTATAGGCCCCCATCTGAACAAAATAATATTTACACTGTCCTGAAAGCGTTTTCCAAGGGCATCCCGAAAATCTTGATGTCCCAGATAGTCTCAATAATCATCATCCATTCTTAGCTGGTGGAAAATACTTTGGATTTAGAGATATGGAAAAAAGAATTAATCAGCCCTGGGTAGGAATGACTTCAAGGAGCGAGACTGAATATGGCTTAGATCTCACATCGGTTGCAAAACTCTCCTTTTTACTGCCAGTAATCCATAACAAGGACTTCTTTGATGGGATTAAAATGAAGCTACAGGGATTATTGTAGTGGGTTGATCAAGATGAATTCAATACACTGGCCTGAGAGAAGGATGTGATAGAACAGGCTGCAGAAGTTGCCTCCTCTTTGATGTGACACCATGGAGGGGAGGAGGCACCCAGCCTTTCCAGATAGGATGGGTTCTTCTTCCTAAACCCATATTATCACAACTCAGGATAGGCTTGCCATGTACACAAAAGTTCCTTCCTCTTCTGAGCACTGCCTAGTTCTTTGTTCCAGTAACACCCTGTAGTAATGAGGTCAGTGTATTTTCTTCACAAACTGCAAGAGAGTGGGCCAGTTGCCTAGCACCCATCTAGGACAGTCTGGAGATACCCCGGATCTCTCTAGGATCATAGAAACATAGAGTCATAGAATCATGGAATCATCAGCGTTGGAAGGGACCTTAAAGATCATCGAGTTCCAACCCCCCTGCCATGGGCAGGGACACCTCCACTAGAGCAGGTTGCCCAGAGCCCCATCCAACCTGGCCTTAAAAACTTCCAGGGATGGGGCTTCCACCACCTCTCTGGGCAACCTGTTCCAGGGTCTCACCACCCTCATGGTGAAGAACTTCTTCCTAACATCCAATCTAAATCTACCCTCCTAAATATCCAGAATATCCTGTTCCATAGAGCTGAAGATCTCAAACCATTTCTCATACATTCCCTTCTTCCACTATAGGCCAAATATTCAAAGCTTTAGACAATTTTCCATCAGTCTTAATTTCTTTTAAGAAATAAGTTAAGAATGAAGCTCTGCCGTGATGGGGACTGTTGTTCATTAGGGCCTACGTTTTGAACAATTTTGAGACCCTCATTTCCTCATTTTCAAGCGAAATTGTAGGAATTCAACCTCAAAATGCCCTCAACAAACCCGATCTAGTTAGAAGCTTAAGAACATGTCTATGCTGCAGTGATTAATATTCATAATTTAATTTTAACCTGGTACTGCTAGCAGGTAGGCCTCGTAATCCAGCACGTTCATATCCATGTATTTGCCCAACCTCCAGGCCAGTTGAGCAGTTCAGGATGGCCACAGTTTGCTGTAGACGGTGCTGAAGCCAGCTAGATTTCAGCGCTGTACCTCATATTCCTTGGCTTCATATTCCAAAGAGGCTTCGCAGTTCAAGTTTCACTGCCCACACCATTATTAGTTCACCAAATAGTGGCGGGGCCTGTGTTCTTGCCCTCAAACCAACAGGGAAAAAATGACTATTGGGCTCTCTCACCTTCTTAAACAGATGATCGTCTTCAAAATTCCTCCTGGGAATGGTCTTTGACCTGCCCTAATACCCAAGCTGAGCTTGGAAGCTCTTAGGGTCAGTGCTGGTTGACACAGGTCAGAACTGTGCCAACAACTGTGCTAAACACAGTAGAAACCACTGAGTTCCTGTGCTTGTATCTCAGCACTGCTTAACATACCAATATAGACCTTGAAACCAATGACATTTATGTTCCTCAGTCACCAAGATGCTTTGCAAAATTTCGGTCTGAATCAAAACCCAGGCTTCGGAATCTGCCCCAAGCTTTGTGGTCTCCTCGATGTAATTCAAATGTAAACATTATTTCATCCTGTCCTTCTACAGATCTAACTCCTAGGTGATGAAGACTAATGTTTCTCAGAAGAGAAAGCAGAGAAAAATGACTTCTTTTTTTTTTTCCCTTTAATCATAGTAACTATGCAAGATAAAAGGGCACCCAATGGAAAGAGTAGGCAGGGATGCAAATCCTGATCTCTTCTCTCCCTGGCTTTGCTGATCAGCCCGTTGCCTGTGTCTCAAACACGAGACTTCCTTTTTGCACCTGGTGGTGTCTTCATCTCTAACGTGTTAAGACATGTTGTAGTCTGTGGAGATCTGGACTTTATTTAGTTGCTAAAAAGATGCTCCTAGTAACTTTGGAGACACCTTAAGAATAGTCCACTGGCATCTAGCTCTTCTTCAGGTGTGTCTTATTGCACACCTGCATGGCACACCGGGGTGTCTCAGACACCCTGTGGCTCCTCGGATGATACCAGATGCTTAGCTGAACCTGCCTCTTGTCTTGACTGACTGTGTCAATTTGGGGTTCGAATCTGGAGTGGAATCCCAGCCCTCCTTTCCTTTCTGCAGCTGTCTCCAGCCCGCGTACGCCTGTTCCACTGGAGCCTGTTTCAGCATTAACTCTTGCTGCACAGCATGGGCTGGGATTAAGTTTCGGGCACACACTTGCAAGGACACATGAGAAGAAATAATGCAGACGAGGCAGGCAGGCGTGGGGCTAAGGTTTAGGAAAACTGGCTGGGGGTCAAGGCCACTGTTTTGACTCCGTTCCTCCTGCCATCCTCGCTGGTTAAACCATTCAGATCCTAACTGAAGGCAAAATTATCAAATAGCTTAAGGATAAGTCTGATTTTCTCTCGCTTCCACCGAGGCTACAACAGTCTAGTGCTGATGGGAGAGTGCATGAGGTGAGTGTTGTAGTTTAAGGCTCATCTGAGCTATTCTTTTGGCAGCAAGGTGGATATCTCCGTAGGATTTTATGTTGCTGAAGCTTTCCTTACTAAGGAATAGCCCTGATGAAGCACAGAGAAAGTACGAAGCAAGTAAAGGAGTCCTGAGGTGACCAAAGTTAATGTTCCTCCCAGCGCTGAGCGGGCAAAGGGAGGAAGAAACAAAGCAGACAAAACCCCCTCCTAATTAAAATGTTTTTCACAGAAAAATGTGTCGGATCCCTGAAAAACCACATGCCCATGAAAAGGGGCCTATGCACAGGGTTGGAAAAATGCCACTTTTGTCCTGTTTGGAAGCTGCTCCGTGTCCCGCTGCTCGTGGTCTCCGGCAGCTGTCTGCTCACTGAGGCTCCCAGGTACAGCTGGAGGGCTCGGGGCAGCTCTCTGAAAAGTGATGCCTGACTGACAACTGGCAGGTGACCTCCTTCAATTGACAAAGGAGGGGTCTTTCCTCCCTTCCTCCATCCCGCTTTTCCTTTTTTTTATTATTTTAAAATAAAATTTAGAAAAAAAAAAAAAATAAAGAGGAAAACTAAGAGCGAGAAAGCAGCAGGAAGAAAAGAGCTGTATGAAGAGGAATCTTCGGACACGTGCTGCTGTGCCTCAGGACGGGCATATGCCAATCATCTTCCCAGCTTCAGAAGACTTTCCTTTTTACCCATGTCCAGGCTCATGAGCTGGGACCAGATTCCAGAACAAATCTGGATTCGGGGAAACTGAGGCAAGGACCCAAAAATTGTCTCCTGAGTCTTATCCCCATCCTTAAATATTGTTGACTTCTGTGAGAAATTCACCGTTGTCCAGACAGCCACCCATGAACTGGGGCATCACATGGACCCTGTGGATGGACCAGTTCTCAGCCAGAATGGGTATACCAGAAGTCATCTAGGATGGAAAGTGGTGAGGTCTCCTAAGCTGGTGTCCTAAGAGCTGCACCATCCTTCTCTCCCTCTAAGCAGTGTCTCAGACCAGTGCTCCCGTCTAATCCATCTCATTCCCCTTCCAGGTAAGGTGCAGCAAAGCCAAGCGAGGTACGTGGTCAGGAGCTATGCTCTGCTCTGGCTGGTCAAACGGAACCAAGCCCGTCTTCCTCGGAGGTTTGGTCCCCTTCAACCAGCTATAGCAGTGTTGGAAACATCAAGCCGGGAAGGTGTGCCTTCCACCACCTCTGCTCAACCCCACCAGCCCTTCCTCCTGCATGGATCTACTGCCTCTCTGAACATATCCAGAGGTGCCTGAAAAGGTTTGGGATCGTTTTTTGGTTTGAATGAGCATCACTGCAAGGGTGCTTGTCCCTGCAAGGTCACACACACAGACCCGCTCCAGCATTCCCACAGGCCCAAATATCACATGCAAGACTTGCTGGCTCTGCAGCATTCAGAAGGTTTCTAACTCAAATGGATGCACAGGGCCACAGGTGATGGTTTTAAACTAAAAGAGGACAGATTGAGACTAGATAGAAGGAAGAGATTTTTTACCCTGAGGGTGGTGAGACCCTGGCCCAGGTTGCCCAGAGAGGTGGTTGCTGCCCCATCCCTGGAAACTTTCCGGGTGAGGTTGGCTGGGGCTCTGAGCAACCTGCTCTAGTTGCAGATGTCCCTGCTCAGTGCAGGGGGGTTGGACTAGATGACTTTTAATGGTCTCTTCCAATCCAAGCCATTCTGTGATTCTATGATTCAATGATTCTACGATTCTGTGGTTCTATGATTCCAGGATTCTATGGTTCCATGATTCTTTATTTCACTTCTGTATCAAACATGCATCCACACAGCCCCTGTTGCTGAGCTCTGCTAGTCCGAGTAATTTGTATTTAAATTAAAATAAAATAAAATCCTAAAGAACAAGGATAACATATCCTTGAAAGTGCACCACTTCCACGTGTCTTTTCTTATTTAATGCAAAAAAGGAGCCATAAATAACCATAATCTACAGGGTAAAGGTTTGTGACCCACAGGAAACGACTCATCAGTTATCCCATAGCCACTTAGCCCACAACGCACACATCACCCCACACATCTCCGTGCAGGGTATCTTCTGAATCTTCCCATCACACTGCAACAAATGAAGCCAAAAAAACACTTGAAAATGCCTTTTCTGACAGGGTGTAACCTGTTCTCTGATCCAGGCGACGAATTTAGATGTCTAATTTTGGACATCCAACTCAATAAGTTGTTCCCCATCTTCACCCCACCAACAAAAAATTTGCAAAGCAATCAATAAATAAATGAACAAATATGTATCAATGAAAGTTCGTTATGTTCATCATTTATGATGCCCTTATTTTTTTCGGGATTGATGGAGAAGAGGGAGCATGGAGACATCAGTCTATCCCAAGCAGCTTGGCTCTCTGCTACAGGACGGCGATGCTCCATGAAATGCCACATTTTCCCAGCCCCTGCATTTTCCACATGGGGATGCACAACTTCATCTCTGACTGGTCTCCATGACCAATGTCCTTTGGATGACCCAGACACACAGAGGTAACAGTGCACCTGGCCAGGATTACATGTATGTGTGTGTGACAGAGCAAAGGACACCAGGTTTTAAGTCCCCATCACATGTCAGGGGGTGTCTCTGAGAGGAAAGAAAGAGTATGAGCACTGTACAGGGTGGCTGGAACTACTGAATCTAAAAGGTTTAGTAAATTCAAGTTGAAATACAAGTTGTTTCAAGAGACTCGAGTTTCCCTCTCAAGCTAAATAAGCAATTTGTTAAGGACAAGGACTGTGTCATCACTGACAACTCATGCATCTTAACCACCACACAGGCAGAGATACCACATTTCACAGTCCAAAATCCCTGGAGGGTTTTTTAGCACTTCAAGTAAGCTGCTCCCAGTTTGAAACAGTTCCTGGAGATGAGTCACAGAATCACAGAATCACAGAATCGCAGAATCACAGAATATTGGGGGCTGGAAGGGACCTTGAAAGATCATCGAGTCCAACCCCCCTGCCAGAGCAGGATCATCTAGAGTCAAAAGGGGAATTTTTATTTTTTTTTAACATCTCATGTCTCACTGCACCTCTACTCTACACAACCTGGGTTTGCTCAGCCTCAGCACTGCCCTCCAGTAGCACCACATCCATGCAAGATACGCCTGCAGGGTGCAGCGTTGGGTACTGGAGGAGATACCCAGAGCCTTCCAACACAGCAGGCAAAGCAAGCACTAGTTCATGCCCTCCTCAACTTCTCGGGTTGGATTTTTCATAACAGGAAATGTTGTCTGAAAAATATGGTTCCATTCAAATTAAAACCAGTTCAAACAGAAGACCAGACAGTTCCAGCACAATATATAAAAGATGTATTTCTACTAGAGAAATAATTTGTGTCTGTCCCTGAGACCTGCTGGATCCATCTGGCCACATCCACACTCAGCCACCACCACTTTGCTGTATTCAAAGTACTTCCCAGGAGGAGGCCAGGTATAGGGAGGTTCTCCTCCACCTCTACTCTGCCCTGGTGAGACCACATCTGGAATACTGGATCCAGTTTTAGGCTCCCCAGTTCCAAGAGAGGCAGAGACCTACTGGGAAGAGTCCAACGGAGGCTACGAGGATGATTAAGGGTCTTGAACATCTCTCCTATGAGGAGAGACTGAGTGAACTGGGGCTGTTTAGCCTTGAAAGGAGAAGGCTGAGAGGGGATCTGATTCATGTCTATAAATAGCTGAGGAGTGGGGGTCAAGTGAAAGGAGCCAGTCTCTTTTCTGTGGTGCCCAGTAATGGGACAAGAAATAACGGGTACAAGCTGGAACACAGGAGGTTCCACCTCAATATGAGGAGAAACTTCTTTGCTGTGAGGGTGACGGAGCCTGGAACGGGCTGCCCAGAGAGGTTGTGGAGTCTCCTTCTCTGAAGACTTTCATACCCACGTGCATCTGTTCCTGTGTAGCCTGCCCTGGGTGATCCTGCTCTGGCAGGGGGGTTGGACTCGATGTTCCCCAGAGGTACCTTCCAACCCCTGCCATTCTATGATTCTATGTTAACCCACCTCCCAGACAGCTGATGGAGAGGAGAGTCTCTCCCAACCTCTTGCTGGGCCAGCAACACTGTGGCAGCAGGGATGGGCAGGCAGCAGTCATGTCTAGCTCTTTGCTCTGGCACTGCCAGCAGGCATTAGTCATGGACTAGCCCTTTATGGGAGACCCAGGGCATCCCTTAGGCACCAACAAGGAGTGAGTCCTACAGCACCAGCAGGGACATGACAAGTCATATTCAACTAGCACCCTAAGACCTTCTTGCCATTCAAGGAGCTGTCTTTTGGAGCATGCCCAGGAGCATGTCCTCATCTTTAAACCCTTCCCTGGTGTTCAGCTCTCCAGCTCCAGCACCCATGTGAAGGCTGCCGACCCATATTTGGGACAGAGCTGTGTTGGATGGGGAAGGAAACACCACAGACTGGGGCCAAGTGCTCATCAGCAACTTTAGCTTCAACAAGGAAAACACCAGCAGGGGACAAAGTCCTCAAGGAAAGAAACAAGGACAGGATGCTTCGGGGTTCCTCAGGGCTGCCCTGTCCCCTTCTGCCCAGGGTCTGTTGGGCCAGTAAGGGCTCTACAAACATCTGAGTGAGGTAACCAAGATCATAGGTAAGAGCTTGGTCAATCCATCTTCATCCAGGGGCACTCTGTGCAGAGTGGGTACCTCTGTGGGACTGCAACCATGGGTGTCCCACGCTGGGACAGAGTCCCCTGCAGGGCTCACCCAAAGGGACTGGGAGGACTGAGCACAATGTGTGGTGACAACAAGGGGACTGGAGATGAGGAAGGGGGAAAAGAGGTGTTGGGATGAAGCTGAGTCAGCAGAAAAATGAGGACATTTTTTCCCTAAGTGCTTAATAGTTTTCTTTCTTTGTTTCTCAATACCCAAGTCAGTAATTAAAAGTTTGTTAGGGAGGACTTTTTTTTTGTTGATAACAACTTAAAACTGAATTTTCCTTATCTGAGACTCCTTTGTGTGCCATAATGTGGGTTTGAACGCATCCCCCACAATGCCATTGCCAGCCCAGTGCTACCTCAGGGTATGGCATGGCACGTGAACTTGGGGTACATGAATTTTGGTCAGTCCTGGGGCTGCCCTTCCTTGCAGGCACAGCCTGATCCTTGCTCAGAGGCACTGAGAGGTCAGTGCTAGGGTGATCTCAGTCTCTTACGGTGCTGTGGTGAAATCTGTTGCTCTGAGTCCTTGATGCTCATCCACTCACATCCCTACAGAAGTTGCTCCTCCAGGAGCACCCACTGCAGCCTGCTGGGTGCTGGAAATCTCCCCATGTTTGACATGAGGCATCCTCAGGCTGAGCCCGTCTCTGCTCAGCCTCTTCCTCCCAAAATCTGTTGTGCACCAGAAGTTCCTGCAGAAGCGCTTTCAGCCAGAGATTCCATCACCACTGAAAATGTGACCTCCTTTTATCTGACCTCCTTTCCTTCGACCTCCTTTCTTGGAGCTGAGCAGTTCCTGCAAGGCTACAGAAGACATGGGTGTCAAAGATGGGTTCTCCTCTGCTCGGTTACTCAGTTATGTGTGGATGGAGAGAGAAGCATAATCTTGTACCTTTGCAGCTCCTTTCTCATGTTTTTTCTTGTGGGACCTCTCTACTGAGCTCTGTTCCCAAGCAAGAAGAGTATTTTCCCTCCCCTACATCTTCCCTCAGGTTTCCCAAGCACATGAAAAGGAGCAATACTCCATTTTTACAGAATATCCTCTAAACTCTTTTTTGTCTTGATTTTGCTGACAAGCGGAAGCCAAAACCTTTGTCTAGAGCAATAACACACAGCAGAAAGCAAGGCTGAAAAAGCCATCCCAGCAGGTCTTGCTTGTCTCTGGACTGAGTTAAGCAACACAAGCTTAAACCCAGCCCTGTTTTACAAAGAGATTTGTAAAAAGAGTCCCATTGAAACAGATGCCTGAAACAAGACAAGAACTTGCCGGCTTCCCCAGCAACCAAAAACTGAGCTAGCAACAGCTGGTGACTCCTCGCATACACAGTTCACCCAAAACAGCGTTTCCAAGCATCTCACACCCCTTCTCTGAAATACCCAGTGTCACCTCCTACAGTATCACCAGCCACTGCTGTCCTCCCTCTCAAATACTGTGCTTTTCTGGCTTGTTTTTTATTTTTTTATATTTTTTTTTTTTGGCTGTGGGTGACTTTCTGTTTTCTAGTTTACCCTTTTGGAGTGGGTTAGATTTTTTTCGCTTGTTTGTTTGCTCTTTAATCATTTCATTGTTTGTCCTACGTGCAAAATGGGATTCTCCCAGCACCTTGAAGATTACGGAATTTGAATGTAAAGAATTTAAGAAGCAGTTTGGGGAGGTTTGAGATTTAAATGAAAACAAAAAAAAAATGGATTGTTACTTTCAAATTATTTTTTTTCTGAAAAGGAAAATGTAGCCATATTAAAAACAAACAAAAATCATAGAATAGAATGGCTTGAGTTGGAAGCGACCTTAAAGATCATCTAGCTCCAACCCACCTCCCATGGGCAGGGACAGGTCCCACTAGACCTAGGGGTTGGACTAGATGACCTTTAAACGTCCCTTCCAACCCAAGTCACTCTGTGATTCCACGATTCTACAATCTACGATTCTATGCTTATGAGATAACGAGCAGCAACAATGAGCAAATTCAGCAAAGAAGAGAATTCTTAGAAATTATCAAGTTCCTTTGTATTCAGAAAGTACAAAATTATCCCAATTTTCATTTACTGCAGACACTTTAGAGTCCAAATCACTTTAGAAACGGCCTCCAGCAATTCTGCATTAGGCAAACTCCCTCTTTACAAGAAATGAGAACATGGTGCAAATCTACCCTGAGAGTATTGTGAAAAATATGCGTAGATATAAAATGAAATTAACTTTTATTGGGCATTACTTGTCAGAACTATCAATTTTCAGCAGGTGTTGCATTCATCCCAAAAGACCATTTTTTCAGAGGAAATAAATGTGTATTTCTGTATATTAACAGTGAAAAACTCAAAATGGAAGACTTCTGTAAACTTGATATAATCCACTTCATTACCTCAGTCTTTCAAAACTAGACACTGATCACCCAAAAGCCTTTGAGCATCGTTGTCAAGGAGGACCGCTCTTGAGGTTTGCTTTGCCAGGGGAAGAACGTCAACATTCTCCCTTTTCTCCTCATAATTGTCTCATGAGGAGAAGGACCAAGATCCACCTCTTGACCAACCACCCTTTGTCTGCTCTCCCACCAGCCCTGTCGAGGTTCTGACAGGGCACGAGGCCATTTAATCCTGTGTAAAATGTCCTTTTCTCTCCCCTGAGAGAACAACGGTCGCCTGTGCACCTGCAGCAAGCCGCTGCCAATTCCTCCTCTGCTTAAAAAAAAATAAGAATAAAATGAAAGAAAATAAGGCAGATAAGCAATCACTCCACCATCTGATTAACGTTTTGCTTTGCCTGATGCAACTTTATATGGTAAAACCCTGCTTGATTCCTTAGCAAACAATCTTGAGGCTGGGATGATGAGACATTTGGGTACTTTGCCTGCTTGTCTCCTTCCGCCTGTCTCGTAAAAGCTCCTTATCAGTCATCAGCTCTTGTGCACCACAGAAGTCTTGTGGTATCTGACATCTCCCGTGTTGCTGCTCTAACAGCTAAATCCCATCTCCTGAGCCAGCCCAGAGGAATCCCCTGAGCAGCAGAGGAGGCAACAGAGGTGAAAGCAGTGGAGATGTGTCTCTGCAACGACGTGCTGAAGGTTTTCTACCAGCTTTGCAAACTGCTAGGAAGCAGCAAGAAGATTTCTGCCCTTGGGCTAGAAGTGTAGGCAGATTTCATTTTAATATTTCGGTCTTCGCCCAGTGTGGTTTATACAGGTAATGTGAAGCGCAATTGGAACATCAACCTCTAATCATCCACAACTTTTATTTTCTCTCCTCCGAAACCTCATTGGTCCTACCCCATTTGGCTTGTTCTCTCTAATTCAACAGCTTCCTCTGTTCGTGGGTGTATCATAGAATGCCTTGGGCTGGAAGGGACCACTAAAGGCCACCTATTCCAACCCTCTTGTAGTAAGCAGGGACATCCTCAACTAGAGCAGGTTGCTCAGAGCCTCATCAAGCCTCTTATTTCAGAGTCTGGTGTATCTCAGTAGACTTAATTTCAATCGCTGTTACTTTTAAATGGGTGCACATCTTCTGGATAGAAAGTCGGACACAAAGGTGATTGATAGGTTCTTGACTGTTTTCATGATAACGATATAGTCATAATTAGGTGAATAATCTCTTTAGTTCAAAGAGAATTCCATAATTTTTTCTACTGTGGAGTAGTTACAGATGGCTAAAATGGATATTTTAATACTGTGCCAAGAAACTGTGTCCAGATAAATACACATCCAGTCTGCAAAACCAAACCTGCTATCGCAGTGTACAAATGGAAAATAAAAATAATACAAGCTGGTGAAGAAGGCTTCAGTTCCAACTCCTCCACAGGGCTGCTCTCAATTTACTCATTGCCCAGCCTGCATTTGTGCTGGGAATTGCCCCAACCCAGGTGCAGGACCTTGCACCTGGCTTCGTTGAACCTCATGTTTGCACAGAGCCACCTCTCAAGCCTGTTCAGGTCCCTCTGGATGGCATCCCTTCCCTCTGCATGTTGACCACACCACACAGCTTGGTGTCTTCAGCAAACTTGCTGAGGGTGCCCTCGATCCTACTGTCCCTGTCACTGACAAAGATTCAAACAGCTTTGGTCCCAATATAGACACCTGAGGAGCGCCATTCATCACTGGTCTCTACTTAGACATCAAGCTGTTGACCACAACTCTTTGAGTGCAATCATCCATCCAGTTCCTTATCCACTAAATGGTCCATCCATCAAATCCATTTCTCTCCAACTTAGAGACAATAACATCATGTGGGACAGTGTCAAATGCTTTGCACAAATCCAGGAAGGTGACATCAGTTACTCTTCCCGTATCCACCAACGCTATAATCCCATCAGAGAAGACCACTAAATCTCTCAGCCACGATTTTCCCTTAGTGTAGTCATGTTGGCTGTCACCAGTCACGTCCTTATTTCCCATGTGCCCTAGCACAGTTTCCATAGTTTCCACTTAGAGATGTCATTTGCTTAAAGCCCACTGCTCCCTTACTGGTTGTGAGAGAGTTTGGCCGCAGAAATAATAAAAGAATCACAAATGTCAGAGACCTGACCTTTTCACATGCTGTGTGCTACTCTCACTATGGGATCCTGTGGTGTGTACATGTCCTGTGGTGGGTGGGAGAATGAGATAGAGATGCTCAGTGGATTTGGGGCTGTGGGTGGTGTCCTTTGAGGGACGAGGCTGATCATATACTCTCATAGTCCCCAAGTCAGAGAGTAAATTGCAGTACTCTTATCTTCACAAAAATGCCACCACTTTGACACAGGACCTGCACATTGATTATATCACTGAAACCACAGACTCTTCATTCCTACAGCCCTTTGCTTCTTTCTCATGGTCTGGGACAATGAATGTTCTTGTGGCCCCATCTACTTTGGGCTCAAAGGGAACTGAAGAGAGAAAAGCCCCCAACGTTTACAGTTTGCTCAGCCTAAACCCTTCTCATCTCTGTTATCTATTTCGGGGCCAAATTGTTGGCTGTTAATTCCTTTCACAGAATCACAGAATTATTGAGACTGGAATAGACCTCTGAGGTCATCAAGTCCAGCCTATGACCGAACACCACCACATCGGCTAGACCACAGCACTAGGTGCCACATCCAGTCTTTCCTTAAACACCTCCAGAGATGGCGACTCCACCACCTCCCTGGGCAGTCCATTCCAATGCCTGATCACCCTTTCCATGGGGAAGTGCTTCCTAATATCCAACCTAAACCTCCCCTGACGCAGCTTCAGGCTGTGCTATCTCGTCCTGTCACTAGTTGCCTGGAAGAAGAGCCCGACCCCCACCTGACGACAACTTCCCTTCAGGGAGTTGTAGAGAGTGAGAAGGTCCCCCCTGAGTCTCCTCTTCTCCAGGCTAAACAACCCCAGCTCCCTCAGCCTCTCCTCGCAAGACTTTCCCTCCAGTCCCTTCCCCAGCCTCGTCGCTCTCCTCTGGACCTGCTTCAGCACCTCAAGATCTTTCTTGAAGTGAGGGGCCCAGAACTGCCCCCAGGACTCAAGGTGAGGCCTCACAAGAGCCCAGTACAGGGGGAGAATTACATCCCTATTCGTCCTGGCCACACTATTCCTGATCCAGGCCAGGATGCCGTTGGCCCTCCGTGCCACCTGGGCACCCTGCTGGCTCATGTTCAGCCGATTGTCAACCAGTACTCCCAGGTCCCTTTCTGCCAGGCCGCTCTCCAGCCACTCCTCCCCCAGGCTGTGGCGCTGCCTGGGGTTATTGTGGCCAAAGTGTAGGACCCTGCACTTGGCCTTGTCAAACCTCCTACCATTGGCCTCGGCCCATCGACCCAGCCTGTCCAGGTCTCTCTGCAGCGTCTTCCTACCCTCCAGCAGATCAACACTCCCCCACAACTTGGTGTCATCTGCGAATTTACTAAGGGGAGACTCAATCCCCTCACCCAGGTCATCAATAAAGATGTTGAATAGAACTGGGCCCGGTACTGATCCCTGAGGGACACCACTGGTCACCAGACACCAACTGGATGCGGCACCGTTCACAACCAATCTCTGTGCCTGGTCATCCAGCCAGTTTTTAACCCAGTGAAGGGTATCCCTGTCCAAGCCATGTACTGCCAGCTTTTCCAGGAAGCTGTGAGATACTGTGTCAAAGGTTCTACTCTTTACAATAGAAAAGTAAAAAAAACCAAGACCATTGTAATGAGGTGAGGGTTGGTCCCCTCTCCCAGGTATTAAGTGGTAAGACAAGAGGAAACAGACTCAAGTTGCACCAGAGGAGGTTTAGGTTGGACATCAAGAAAAACTTCTTCACTGAAAGAGGTGTTAACCAGTGAAACAGGCTGCCCAGGGAGGTTGAGTCCCATCTCTGGAGGGATTTAAGAGACATATAGATGAGGTGGTGAGGGACATGGTTTAGTAGTGACCTGGCAGTGCTGGCTTGTGACTGGGCTTGAGGATCTGAAAGGTCTTTTCCAGCCAAGACAATTCTATGATGATTCTATGAAATGAGCATCGAAGAATGATGATGGCCTCCAGCAATGATGGAGAAGATGTTATAGTAGGTCATAGGACAAAGGGGAATGGATTCAAACTAGAGGAGGGTAGATTTAGATTGGACATTAGGAAGAATCACCATGAGGGTGGTGAGACCCTGGCACAGGTTGCCCAGAGAGGTGGTGGAAGCCCCATCCCTGGAAGTTTTTAAGGCCAGGTTGGATGGGACTCTGGGCAACCTGGTCTGGTGGGAGATGTCCCTGCCCATGGCAGGGGAGTTGGAACTTAATGATCTTCAAGGTCCCTTCCAACCCTGACAATTCTAGGATTCTGTGATGGTGCAGGATTACGCATTGAACCACAATGTCCTTTTCTAGCCCTAGTTGGGTTCAGCACCATCAATTCACTCAGAATAAAGAGCTATTAAAAGCAGCAGTGATGGTCCCTTCCAACAGATGAATTACTCATGAGCTCTGCCTCACATACACCTTTTCCTTTGCCGTTGTAGCCCTGACATTAGCACAGAAAGGACCAGCTCTGGTTTAGAGGCATCATTCAGGTTTAAAATAGGACAGTGGGCTTCTGCCACCCACTGCCTCAAGCCACATGTCTCGGAGGAGGTGTCTGTCCTTCAGCAGTGGTTATTCTCTGAAATCTCTGCCTGGGATAGTTCTGGAAACTGCATTGCATTGCGGTCAGAATTTGTGCATGTTTGGAAAAAAAAGAATATTAATTTCCTTTTCTTATTAAAAAAAAAAAAAAAAGGAAAGAAAAGAAAAGTCAACTCAAACCCCAACTGGGTGAAAGGGCTTTAAAATTAGGATCCCCATTGCGCATCTGTGACTCTCATCAAAACCACTCTGAGTCACTTATTCTCTAATGCTTTTGAATTCTGATGATTTCTTGCACACAAAATGTTGTGGCCAGGAGTCATTTCTCTGCAAGAAAGAGCTTGGCTTCTGAAAATGAGATGATGAATGACAGAGTTTTTCAGATTGCAGCCCAGAAAATGGCCACAGTGAAAACAACTTTATTTCTACAAGTCAGCCCATCAAATGTGCCTGGCAGCCCTGAGCATAAGCCCTGGGATATAGATACAGTGAGTGCATCTCTCAGAAAATTCCTTTTCTGAACCTGATTTGGTTTGAAAGCAGCGGGCAGTGAAGCACACACCGGTGGCCGAGCAGCCACCGGCTAAGGGCTGGTGTTTTGGCACTTAGCGCCGATCTCTCAATGCTCCGTGAGAGTCCCTTCCCAATGTCACCTCACACGGCTAGCAAAATCACCAGCCAGTTTCACGTACTCTCTGTGGTGTCCTGCCCGGCTCGAGGGGACAGATTCCAAATCTCATGGGCATCATCACAGTTCAGGGAGTGCCTCTTGCAGATGAGAAGTGAGATTGCAGGGAGACTAACGATGCTGCTTCATCTTCCCCCTGCTCCGGTCCCCGTCCAAATATGATTGAAGATCTCAGGGTCAGATTCTCTTTCATACTGTGCTTTCTGTCAGTCTTTCCAAAGCCACATCACATTGGGGACCGAGCTACAGGGCTAAATTTCATCTTCATGAGATGTTTGAGAGCATGAAATGAGGAATATCAGCATCCTGTGTTCTGGTATCTCCCCTCTCTTGCATCAGCCAGGAGTATACACATCTGTATGGATAACCTCGTGCACTCCTGCATTCACAGAATCACAGCATGGCAGGGGTTGG
>VWZK01008210.1:0-20876 GCA_013396935.1 Baryphthengus martii
GGTTGTGGAGTCTCCTTTGGAGACATTCATAACCAGCCTGGATACGTTCCTGTGTGACCTAATCTAGGTGACCCTGCTCTGACAGGGAGGTTGGACTCAATGATCTTTCGAGGTCCCTTCCAACCCCTGGCATTCTGTGTTTCTTGGTTTTGGTGAAGGTCATTGGCATTGGAATTGCATTAAATACTTACAGATAATCAGGACTCAGTCCTGTAAGTAAAGCACACAAGCAAACATGGAAGATTTTTTGAGACCAGTCTACAGATCCCTGTGCAAGCTGGTCTGATCCTGCTTTGAGTCAGAGTTTGGACTAATTAACTCCTGAGGTCCCATCCAACATGAATTATCCTATGATCCTGTGATTATTATCCATATCAGTTTACAGCAGACTGCTTTGCTCATGTTCTATGACTTGAAAGCTTATAATGAACTATTTCCTGCAGTCCTGTCGTGTCATTCATAAATCAATAAATTGCTTGAAATCTGTTTTGTTTAATCTACATTAATTGAATAGTTTGCCACAGACTGTGTCTTAAATTCTTGATAAAATAGTTAGTAATTTTTTAGTATCGCTCACATTGCAATCACTTGGTTAATATCCATATTATAAACCATGGCAAGCTTATTAGGGCTCTGCCAAGTTGCCCTCCCTTATGTGTGAGTGCAGTGACTAACAGGAACACCCATTTGCTGGTGAGGTGATTAGAAAAAGCGTGTAGAAAGATGGGAAAAATCTTGATACATTTTGAATGCTGGATTGACACTTTGCAGGAAGTTAGGGTTTAGGCACTAGATCGGATGTCTTTCTGAGATTTTTAAATGCCTGTTGCCATCTGATCTATGGATTGATCATCTCCAAATTTTCTAAATTTATTCTTGCTGCCTGCCTCTCCCTAAACCCGTAATATTTTGCCTGTTCTTTCAGGAGATGTGAGTTCCACTTTAGTTCTGTTAACCTAAGAAATAAAGTCTCTTGTAGATGATATTTCATGTTGATTTGTCCCGTTTTGTTTTGGCAGAGAATAAACAAAGGAGAACCACCATCTGCTGAGAACAGAAATGGAAACAATCCTGAATGATTATTTTCCTGAATAAAACATGTAACTCCCAAAGGTAACATCAAAATGGGAAATTCTTACTCAGTTAATTAGCAAGATCTATTTAGTCTCATACTTCCTTTAGTATCACAGAATAAGGCTGTGATATTACACTTCAGTGAGAATGTTGTTTTAAGGCACCGATCTTGATAGGGCTTAACATGTATTTGACATATTTTACATAAATTGGAATCTCACTTTTTTCCCCCCTCATAGTCTAGAAATAGAGTATATGAGCAAATACAAATTATAAGTTTTAATTTTTCCTATATTTTCAAAACTTAAAGTAATTTCAATGGCTTCTATGAATCTCTTATAATTTGAAACTATATGTTAATGCGATGTCTAAGGATGAGAAGTAACATAAGGAGATCTACCGTGTACGTTCTGACCTAACCTTTCTGAAATTTATATTGACACATCCATTAATTATGATTTCAGAATGATATTGAGGTAAATTTGAATAATTCAAAAAAATACATTAAAATTCATTACCTGAGGTATTTAATACACTCAACTCTAGTTATCTTGTATTCAGCTTTTGTTTTTGAAAACAATATTGTGCTATGCTATCTTCAGTGATTCATCTGTGAAGGCTAAATCACGGACTCAGCACTAAATATCTGCCTAGGTACTATATTTCAAAGATATTTAGATAGATCATAAATAATAAGGAAAAGAAAAAATATTCAGAAAAATATCTAAGTATCATAACTGTAAAAATCTCTTGATGACACACTTTCTGAAAACATTTTTGGCAATTCCATTTTTGGACTCAGGGTTTTTGTAAATTATTTTTGTACATTTCTTTCCTTGGAAATGGAACTAGAGGGGAGAAAAACAGTGTACTGTCTCTTTCAGAATATTAAGAAATGTTTGTATTCAACTTCCATGTGGGAAAAGACTGATGGATGTTTTATTCTTAGAGGCAACATTTCAGTCAGACTTTCACCTGGAGTAGATGAGCATGTGTTGATGCCAATGAATTGACATAGATTCTTCTCTAGTATCTAAAAACTTAAAAAGACAAAGAAATATGCAAGTTTTTGTTCGGGGTTTCTGAATATGATCAAAAAATCAACATAATGCAGAGAGTCAGCACTCTGAGTAATATTCCACCAACTAAATATATGTGCACATCACAAAAAAAATATTAAGCTGAGCTTCAATATTCTAATGAGTTGATGGAGTTTTTTTCTTTTAGTTTTCACATCAGTGACTTTCTGCATAATTGAGATATTGAAATGCATTTAGTAAAGGCACAAAGAGTCATGATCATTTTATTCTGTCAAGGCTAAAGAAATCCTGACTGAGCTCTTCCGAATGAATTGGAAAACAGCTCATGAAACTCTACTTCTATGCTCGAGTGCTTCCCGTATGAGCGGAAGGCTATGCACGAGCACGTAGGCAGGCAGGAGGGAGTAACGCAGATGGCCTTGCAGTGCAATAGCTGGTTACATTACCCTTCTCAGCTCATTTGCAATGTTCACTAAGGGAAGGAGGCAAAATGATGCATCTTTAATGGGTACACCATCCACAAATCTGCATCATGTGTCTTTTAAGTGTTTAACTATCCATAGTTTGTTACAAATAGAAAAAGAATGTAGCGTCATGAACAATACTTTTTCTATATGTATTTTTTCCGTCAAAGTAACATGATGAGTACAGAACAGATTCTTATATTAGTTAAGAAAGGAAAGTCAGAATGAATGAGATGAAAATCACCATTACCTATTTCAAAGAAACGATGTATTTTTCTGCCTCCAAGGAAAACATTCTTGAGTGTCCTTCACCTGGACAATAGCTGGCATTGCTGAAGCACAAACATATCCACCCACTATCTGTTTATCAAGAAAGTGTGTACACATGATATGCAAATCAGCATAAAACATCTTTTCTCTGTTACACTAGTACAGGAAATAGAGTGCCCATACTGAAAGGTTGCGCTCAGTCACTTGTAAGTCAATAACTATGTTGTGCTCAGGCTAAGACATTTTATTGTAATACATTAAATATTTCAGTGCTTTTTGTCCATTCATGAAGTTTTCTGTCTTCCACTTCCACGTGTGCACGTAATATATTACCAAGATGAGATTTTGAGATCTCATACGATGAAAAGAAGTAAGAAAAATTAACTATGTTTCTGAAAGATCTTTACAATGTATATTTGGGCCTTGCCTATGTTGTGGTTGTCCTGAGTTCTAGAAATGGTCTAGTGACTCTCTTTCAAAACCAGAATGTTTCCTTTATGCACCTTACATGTTATTTCACTAATTTGGAGCCTAGAGAAATTAGCTGGATACTCCGTTATTACCCATTATCTGACATTCTAGAGCAAGCACAACCCCTATTGAATTACTCTACCAAAAAACTCCTACCCCATCCCCAAATCCAGACTTTTAACTACATGTAAACTTGCCTTTGAGGTGAGTTTATACCACTTGATTGCCTCAGAGCAATCCAATCAGCTAGGACAAAGAGCAGCTCACTTAGCACATTGACAAGCAGAGGATGCATCTGTTGATATCCCTGGACAACATTAAACGCCTGGCTCCTTGAGGAGACTTAAATCCGAAGAAAAAGATTCCATGAATCTCAGAATGATGGAGGGAGACCATTCCACAAAGCTACTAATTGATAGTTGTCCTGAGTTTTTACCTGTAGGCTGCCTTTTCTGTTGTAGGAAGGAGGGATGAAGCTTTGTTGTTTCCAGCCTTCTTGTTCAATCCTGTAAATTAGGGAGGTTTACCCATTAAGACAATTTTGAAAACATATTTTGATTTCATGGATTTATGGATAAAGGCTCCAAAAAACATGATTTCTTTTTAGATTGTTTCAGGTAGCTCATTATTTCAATGGCAGAAGCACTCAACAGAGTTATCTAATTCTAAATGTAAGTTAACTGTTGTGACAACTGCAAAGAATACTTACAATTCTTTAACCTGTCAAAACTTTTCATTAACTTAAAGGTAATTCAATCATAATACAGTTTTTACACTTCTTTGTCTTCTCTTATACACAAAAAAAACCCAAGAAAGAATCCAGTTGACCAAATAAAGGTACCCCTATTTATTGAATCCATTCCCCCTTATCCTATCGCTACGTGACATCCTAAGATGTCCCTCACCAGCTTTCTTGTAGGCAGCTTAACCATTGCGTATCTTGATAATAATGAGGACCAGGGCCTGTGAATGCAAAGCCACTTCTGTCTGCCTATGGAGGGCCTCATCTGCTTGCTTCTGCTGGCTGGGTGGCCTGCAGCAGACCCCTGCTGTAACATCACCTTCCCTTGTCTTCCCTTTAATCTTAACACATGCGCTCTCAACTAGCTCATCCTCCTTCCCCAGGTGGAGCTCCACTGATTCCAGATGGCCACTGATGTAGAGGGCAACCCCTCCTCCCCTGCCTGTCCTTCCTAAAGAGCTTGTACCCGTCTATCCCTACATTCCAGTCACAGAAATCATCCCACCAAGTTTCAATAATAGCCAGTATGTCATGGCTTTCCAGCAGCACAGTGGTCCTTAATTCATCCTGTTTATTGCCCAAGCTGCGTGCATTTGTGTAAGAGGCACTTCAGCTGGGCTGGCCATGTCACCCTCTTAGGCGAATTCCCCTTGATTCCGTTGGGGTGTCTTGCTGCATCATCCCTGGCTTGCCTCAGGGCAACGAGTTGAGAGCCCTTACTAGTACTCCATTCCTCTGCCCCTGGTGTGCTGCCCCACTGTTTATCACAGACAAGCATGAAATTATTAACCCCTTCCCCCTTCAAATCTAGTTTAAAGCCCTATCAATGAGCCTTGCCAACTCCTGCCCCAGAATCCTTTTTCCCCTCTCTGGTACAAGTGCGTCCCATTAGTTGCTCGCAGCTCTGGAGCCTTGTATACCGAGCCATGATCATAAAATCCAAAGCTCTGTCGACGACACCGGTCCCGGAGCCATGAATTGACCTGTTGGCTCTTCCTATATATTCCCTTGTCCATCGCTGATGTCAGAGAGACGGAGGAGAACACAACTTGAGCTCCTGATCCCTTTACCAGTTCCCCCAAGGCCCTAAAATCTCTTTTAATTGATTGTGAGCCTTTCATTGCTACATCATCACTACCCACTTGAAAGACTCTCCCATTTTTCACAGAGGTGCTGCAAGATGTGCTCTGTGGCTGAGGAAAAGTTTAAAGAAGGGACATATTGAGACTAAAAAACAGTAGCAAATTTATTTGGATTTATTCTGAACACATAATGTATTCTGTGCTGCAGGTGGCAATGAAATTAATGAAAGAAATCTCATGACAACTTCCTATAATGAGTATCTCATTTTCCTGAACATGAATTTTGAAATACTTCTTTCTAACCTAAATTCTTTAGCCTATCTTCTGAAATTGAAGCATAAGGTGTAGAAGATTGAGATAGAGATCAAACAATTGGAAACCACTACATCCAATATAGGAGTTCCCAAAACAATTTAATAATACTCTAATGTATAAACAGTAGAAATTTCTCAGGGATGCATCACTTCCGTGCTTGGTAGGGAAAGTATACTATAAATTGTGTAGCTTAGAGAAAAATTATATTAATTTCCAAAGGAAGAAATCAAGCCTGCAAATACATTTTCTCCCACTTCTATTTTTTTAGCTGTTATGTTACAATATGAGTACAGTAGCTGAAGATTGCTTCAGTACCAAGGTTCAATGGGATTACTCACAATGAAATTTGAAAAAGCAAACAAAATACAGGTAAGTCTTATAATTACTTTAGTTGTACTCTTTCTATAAAGCCTCTCTAACCTAAATGTTGTTTTTAGACAATTTAGCTAGAAGAAAATGATAACTTCTTTAAAGTCTGTTTTCAGTCTGTAACTAGACACAATGCCCAGTTTAGTCTGAGGTTCTAGCAAATAAAACACTTGGAGACCACGTAAAAGATTGTAAGAAAAACAAAACTGCAATAAACCAAAACTTGTCTTTAAAAGTAAGTAGGCAGAGACAGAAGCGGTCCTTGGGTTATTCTTGGTTTTTATTGTTAGTGTGCCTTGGAAATTATAGAAAAATTCAGGTAGGAAAGGACTTTTGGAGGTCATGTAGCCAGGATTCCTGCTCAAAGCAGACCTCCATAGTGTGAAGCACTGCTCCACGAAAATGTTATATGACACTCCTGTAGCATTTACATTTCAACATGAGAAGATCCTAAGCTGTATAAAACCTTTACATTCAGTTGTATTTCAAAAGCCTACAGTTTAAAAATACCATAGGTCATATCCTTTGCCTCTATATTATTCTATATCAAATATGCCCACTTTGCCAGAGTGCTGCTATGCCACCAATTTCCCCTTCAGTTCCTAAAAATATTTTTCCTTTCTTATACAATATTATGAACAATAAAGATCCTGCAGGAAAACCATGAATTCAGTTATACTACCTCAGCACAAGTACATTGTTACTGAGTACCAAGTAAATGTATGCCAGAAAATATCTAGATGTGTTCTATAGGGAAATAAAACATAAGAGACCAAATCTTAATAGCTACTGGGGTTTTTTTTTGAAATCTCTGTAGGGTGTGACTTTCACTGTTTTAGCCACATGCCTGAAGGATACTGGCAAGGAAAATAATTGCAGGCTATTATCTGTGCCTATTTTAGCATAAAAAAAGAAAGCAAGCAGGGAACAGTAAGCTCTCATGCTTTCCAGGAAAATGATAGAAAAATGGATTTACTTCCTTGGAAATAATTCCACCTTCTCTGTCTCCATCTGATGAGGAGACAGAGAACATATATAATTATATATATGGGTTTTTTTATAACTAATAACGAGATCTACTTTGGCCAGGAAAAGTGTTTAACTATAGATAAAGAAGTCCCATTTCAGCTGCTGTGACTATATTTACAAATGGGCAAAGGTAAGAATATTGTGAATGCAAATACTTAGGTATCTAAAAGAAGCCATGCAGATTTGGAAACACCAAATATTTATTATTTTTTCTATTTTTATCAAGGAAGCCTTTATAGGCTTTCAATAGATACGAATTTAGGCAATTCAGGTAAACTTAAATAATTGTAAAAAAAAGTAAGTGTGAGGTAGCATACCTACGTGATGCCCAATATTTTTGCTCTGTTTAAAGGAAGACACTGAAAAGATCCCAGGACTGAATGCTGTCCCTCCTTGCTTACTCTTAAGCTTTCTTTTCAATAGGACCTTGCTGATGGCCAGCCCAGCCATAAAATTCTGAAGCCATCTTTGTAACCTTATTTCTGCTTCCAAGGTATAAAACTGTGGCAAGGCATACTGTTTATTGGATCCCTTGCTGATTTCTGCTCTCTTCCTGTGCTGTGTGAAGGGGATGTGAAGCTGAAAACTGACAGCATCTGAAGGGACATAGGATCTACTCACTATCTGTATTATTCTTCTTAATCTGTCTCATTAAACCAGCTCTTTCACCAAGTCATTTGTTATCAGGCCTTTTTTACTGAGACCCAGAAAGAAGCATGCACCGTCTAACCTCAAATCAGATCTTCCCCCACCCTGCTTCATCCCAGGGCTAAATAGCTCATTAATTGGGTTTGAAATGAGAAGTGCAGGCCAAATAATTTCAGATTTTAACAGGACATAATGTTTAAGCAACAATAGCATTTGAGTTTCTCATAAAGATCATCTCAGTAAAAATTAGATGCAATTCTTTGACAGTGTTTTGGAAACCTTCTTTTAGTGTAGAAATTGTGATAGTGTGTTTTTGCAGTCAATGCTGGATTAAAAGTTTTGCTCTAAACACTGTGAAGGGGTTCCATTTTCCTTTCTGCCTTCACTGCTCTTTTTTACATACAAGAGTGAGTCTAACAAACTGAGAGAAGATGGGATTGTTGAGGCAGAAATGTCAGAGAAGTTGGAAGAAGGGAGCACAAATGCTTGTCTCTTAACTGAGAGAGATTTACAGTTTTCAGGTAAGTTTTCCTGGAGTTTCCAGACATGCATCTAAGAATATACTGTAGCTTACTTGTCGCCAAATGTCACCATTTCATTACATCATACCCTTCATGGACAGCTCTAATAGAGACAGCACAGAGGGAGCATTCATTTCAATGAGTATACAATAAAAGGTCAAAACTTGGCTTCTGTGTAGGAAACTTTCAAAACACCTTTCAGATTCTGAGCTTTAACTTTTTCTGTTTATTATTTGAGTTTTTCTCCATTACATGTTAAAAAGTGTGAACATTTTTACAAACATCTTTTTTTTTGCCCAATTAATCTATAGCTTTCTATAAAAGTAACTACCATTATTATTAGAAAGAGTAGTAATTTAAATGAGAAAGGGATTGATACTTCTTTTTAACAAAATCAATTCTGCCTCTTTGAGTGGGAAATTTGTTGAAGCCTTGAAAAATACCTAATCAATTGAGCAACTAATATTTAAATAGCTTCTTACTGTAGCAGTCAGTAATAATGGTAATGATCTTGCTATATTTTTTCAATAAACATTGTACTGCTTATGTAGTTAAGGCTTCAGGAAGTTATGATTTGAGGCTTGCACTGAAATTAAAAATTGCAAAATAAAATCTCAGAGAAGCTTATAGCACTTCAGAACATTTGAAGACTAAACAAAGATTTGATGCATAACGTTACCTAACTAGGTATTTTTATTAATGTATAATGATTTTGCTTCAGTGGATTGTTATAAGACAGAATAGCTTCAGCAGGTTTGTTTCTGATTTTTGCTAGAATACTGAACATAAAGATACTCCTTTGGAGACCTGCCCAAATCAAGCAATGTCTACTTAAAAAGAAATATTCTGTATTCCAAGAGGGTGCATGTCTTAGTGGGCTGTTATACTAGGACATAATTGTGAGACATCCATTCACTGCAGAAATACCTGGCGACTCTTCCTGGAGAGCTACCTTTCAAAAAACTAGTTTTAGCCCTCTTCTGTGTTACTGCAAAAGTCACAAGTTCTAGAAATGGCTGTTAGATGATTTGTCTCTAGGAATGTCTCAGGAATATCCCTGTTTTAAGAAACAAAGCTGTTCTCTTGAATTGATTAAAAATAATAGTAATTAAAAAATAATAACAGGAAAGACAGCAAACACTGAGGAATTTCCAAGTGTTCTGTTTTCAGAATTTGCACTCATGGGAAGAGTTTTAGTGTTTAAAATACAAAAACAAAAGGAAGAAAAAAAGCAAACCCTCAGCAGTATGTTTACTTAAAAGTGAGCCTATTAAATTATTTATTTGAATGCAGTAAATGAGAAATATGTACTGCTCTTGGCATTAAATGAACATTTGTTAGAAGCTTACATTCCAGAGAACTTTTGTTCTTTTCTGGCTCTCAGTTGCTTTCCACCCTCTACTATTCAGTCTCTCACTTTTCCATTTGTTGTTTTCTGTTGTTATTCTTTCCTATGCCTTTCTTTCTTCAAGCTTCTGTCTCTGCAGACTTCTCCCCATATGCTTTGGTACATGCAGATCTGTTCCTTCTGGAGGATTTGTTTTTTTTCCTTGTTCTTTGGTAGCAACAAGCTGGACAACAGTAAATTCCTCAAAATAAATTTTTAAAAATTCATTAATATTAATGACCTAAAGAAGGTCTCATATCTAGGAATATTATAAACAGAGCATTGTTTTAGAAGAAATTGCATTCATATTTCATAGGTACTCTCATTTTTATTACTTTCTATCCTGTTTATCTTTCACATTTTTTTCACTCTTCTTTTTTGTTAATCTGTTTCTTTTACTGATTATGTCACCTTCAGGTTCTTTAACTTTGACAAAGGTTCTTTAACTTCGACAAAGGTTCTTTAACTTCAACACGTTCTTTAACTGTAACACCTAGTAAGGAAACTCCTTGAGGTTGAGAGCCCTCATCTTTTAGGTGATTGCACATTTTGGGTCATCATTTCTGAAGCTTAGGAATTCTTAGGTTGGCTTTGCAGTATTAATCCCCTTTACATCCTGAACCTGTGGTTTGCTCATGTTTGGAGTTCTAAAGGATTTTGATAAAAAATGAAATCTCGAGAAGTTTTACACCTGTCTAATTTGCCTCTGCAACATCTCCATAATTTTCTGCTGTCTCCTTTTTTCCTTAGTAGAGGATTTTGCCCTTCCATTACAGCTCATTGCAGTTACTTTGGGCTATCATCATTTCCAGAGATCCACTGGGGGGTGTCTCCAGGTGCTGTAATCCAAGGAGCAATGTTACACCTCCTCTTAGCTCTGCTGCTTTGTACTTTACTGTGGTGATACCTTCTGTAACACCCTGCAGCTTCTGCATTTCAGTATAATTTGCTGTGTGATGATGGTAATCTTTCTCATAGGCAAGATAGGGGTTATTAGACCAAGCCTGAACTCAGTCTTCTGTTGGACTGAGCCTCCACTGAGCTTTTTCTCGTCTTCCTAGCAGTGCCGTTCTCTGCTGTGCCTGAATTTCTTCTTTCTTTGTGATTTTGATCAATGTTTGCACAAAACTACCAGAGACAATAGAACTTTGAGAGATGGATAAATAAGAAAAGCTCACATGCAATCAGACTCAATGGAGGTTTAATAGTAGAAACTTTAGGCACACATCCTTTAAGGAAAATCTCTGTTATCTTCAAATGGAACAACATAACAACACAAAAAAGACTTAAGAGTCTGCATTGTTAGGCACTTCTGGAAAGGCATATAATGTAGCCCTAATTGAACCAATTGAGAACCAATGCCAAATAAACATAAGGTAAATGATGCATTACTTCACCAAACATACGGAAAATAAATCCATCTTGATTGTACAATGGTAGATAGATATATGTTGAACATATATAATAAAACAACAGCTATCAGAATTTTAAACGTATAAAAAAAACCCATATACAAATAACAATAGAGTAAAAAGTAATAAAGAACATTAGTTAACATAATAAAATTGCATAGAAATGACTGGCTTTGCATATTTCATTTATTGATGTTCATATAGTACATTAGACAGACAGAAATAACAAAGCTATGGAAATAAAAATGCTAGATGTAAGCATTATTAGTGTCCTTGAAACTCTTTGCTGGTTTTCACAGCCTAGGAATCTAGCCTTTACCTATTGTGTTCCTGCTTTGTTGGTAAGTACATCTAACGCCACAGATATAGGGGTGTTTAATGCTTTCTTTAGGATTAATTTCAATTTTCATTGCACTATAAAGAAATTCTGATTCCTTCCCTTTTCACCATGCACGTGTGAGCACACCAGTCAGGAAAAGTTTTTGGACTTCCATAATGTCAAACTGTTAGGAGGAGAAACAGCACCCAATCACATGATGTCAGTCCATGGCTTAGCATTCTATCCCAGATGGATTACTATGAATAATGCTGCCTCTTTTCTGGCCAACACAACATATTGTGTCACATCCTGTAGACTCAAGTCCACTGGTAAAATTTAGAAATAGTAACTCGTGTCTGACTATAAGGATTGTAATTTTTTTTTTGTCTCCTAATGAAGCTGTCATTGGATCCAATTAAAAATAAAATCACGGTGTTGTCTATGATGTTTTATCAATAACAAGATTGCGTAGATTAGCAATCAATGGATAGAAACAACGTATTGGAATTCTTTAAATATGCAGGAGCTAGTGTGCACGTTGAAATCTCATTTCTTTCATTTTCCAGGAATACTTTATCCTGATTTTCTTCTTTATTCTGTCTTTATTCTTTAACTGACTTTATTCTCTAAGTCAGATAGTTATATAGCACAACAGGTGGTATATGTCTCAAAAAAGACATGACATTCTGGAATGTTTAATTTGTTAGTACACATCTTAAAGGCTGGCAGCAATCTATTGTACACTCAATTCAAGGCTGTAGATTACATTATTTTGCACCAGTACTCAGTGACACGGCATTATACTCTCAGACTCATCAATGTGTGACAAAACGACTAAAATCTGAAACTAGACTAAATGATATTTTAGATCAAATGCCTAATTGCAGTAGATAAAATTACCCAGATGCACTACTATATTGAAATCTTTAGCATATACCTTTTTTAAAAGAGGTATGGGTTTATGTAAGAACTGTTGTGTCAATCTAATGATAAAGTTTGGAGGCTACTCCTACTCTGGGGAATTGTTCAGTGTGGATTGTAACCTAAAGTAGAAATGCTGCAGAATTTGAATTTTCCTCAATGCACTCATTAGATTTGCTTCTTTAAAAATGTATATATGGTATTTTAATATATATGAAAATTCTGTTTTATCTGACCCTTCAGTATTGTTTTTCTATACAGTGCCTGGAGGCCTTCATCTAAAACAGTATTTCTAGCTCACCAATGATGGTGACAACACACTGTGATTCCTTCTCTGCCACAATAAGTTTACTATAAAGAACAAAACCAAGAAAGCCACCTGGCACAGAGCACAACTTACAGAGCTAACCCAGGAACAGAATTTGAGGTTCTTAAAAGCTATAGGCACCCATCCTCTCAAGGAGCAAAAAGCTGTACTGGAAAACATCTACTGGATGCATATGTCTTCTCCATACATTTAATAAGTACTTAGTTAGAACTTCTCAGGATCCTTGTGGAACTCTCATTGAAGAGAACGTGGAGTTCGTAATGAATTCCATGGAAGAGAGATCTCTCTAGGTCTGGTTCTGAAATCAGTTTGATTTTTCAGCCTGCTTCATCATAATTTCAAAAGGAAAGGAAAAGAGGAAGATTTTTCCCAAATCCACAGATATAGCAGCTCCATTATTTTCTCTGTGGGGAGAGACATTTTAGATGTAATCCTGCATTTGATTCTTAGGAAATACTAGTTCCGGAAGTTTGGAACCAGTGTTGTTTTTTTTTCTCCTTGGAATTGAATGTTTGACCTGTGAATTTTGTGTGAGGCAGGAAAAATGATTTTAAATGGGCACAGCAGCATTAAACACTGAAAGCTGTAAGGATAAATACAGTATTTGTTTATTAAAGTTTTTGATCTTTCAAACCCTAGGCTTATCAGGTGGTAAAATGCTTTTTTATCTATCAGCAGAAACAACCTCACAGGAATTTAACAGTGGTTTTTTTATGTTTGTGGGGCTCATTTTAATTTCTATGAAGTACCTTGAGACTTATTTGAAATCTCTTACCTTTTAAGCTGTCTGCTATTTAATATAGGTTCAAAATGTATAACGCAGAACGATACCTTATATGTTTCTACGTCATTTTGACAAAATATTTTATTACCTTCTTATGCTAGTGCACACACAACAAAGTATCATCATGGCTATCTAAAGATTAGCGTTAATCTTAAGAAAAATATGAATTTGTGGAGAAGGTTATGTTCTAGAAACTTCAAAGGACAGTCCAATAAGAAAATAAGCATCAAGAACTCAGAATATTTTTGTATTAGAAACAGCAGATTGTACTGTTTTTCAGGTTATGGAAGAATTTCACAACTGGAATTAATTTTAGGTTTATAAAAACTAATAATGTGATTGGAATGCAATTTTGTTAATTCAAGACTGCTAGACTGGACTTAAAAATAAATTTATCCATTTATAAGAGAGGAGTACAATCAATTTTTTTTATGAGTATAAAAATAAGGATTCTGTATTTCTTTTATTAATCTAAAAATATTTCAAGACTTTTGAAGCAGTCCAAATCATGAATCGTGATAAATTGCTGCATCAACCATGAGTTACATTGAGTTGTCTTCCACAAATAAAGTATTTTTAAAGGTTTGTCTTAAATAATTCTCCCTTTAGATATCTGAAATGTAGTCAGACTTCAATTGATATTTCTATGAATTTTATAAGAGTTTCTAGAGCTAATGTTCAGGGCATGTAGGAACAAAGTAATCACACCCTCCAAATCACAGAAATAATTACTTTTTTAAAGAGTACTTTGTCTTTTATAGCATAAAGCCAATTATACTATTGTGTGCACAAAGAAGTAACATCAAAACTAGCTGTTAATGGAAAAAGTGAAAACTGAACACAATTAAAAGCAAATAGAGTTTGCCCTAGTGTATATAACTGGAGAAAAATACACATGATTGTCAGTCTTACCGAGTTTGCAAGTTAGCAAATAATTATCAGCCTTTATTGGCAAGTAACAGAACTGGAAAGGGAGAAATGAATTGGTACTGATTTGATTTTATTTCATTACTCCTAATGTTGTTTTTCCTTGTTTTCATAGGGATGATTGCAGAATCATAGAATGATTAACTGTGAATTTACGAACTGTATGAACCTAGCATTGAAACCAGCATGACAGAAAGCTTTTAACAGTATTAGCTCCCCAGAAATTCCATTTTATAAAATTACAGATATCTGACTAGGTAAGGGAAGGAAAGTGAGGCAAGGGAGGGGAAGAGAGAAAGAGCGAGAAGAAGAGTGGTTGGGAAAGGGAGAGGTTGCATTTGGTGCTTGTGGAGTTGGAGCAGTCAAAAAGCATCCATGTCTTGTGCAGAACGTTTGGCTGCTTCACAGCTGAAAAGCTTAAATAAAAATCAATCCCTGCCACTTTTGTATTGTCCTTTACATTTACAGTACTCCATCTAGGATAGGAAACATCAGCCTTTCCTCATAGGAGGGATGTTCAAGTCTCTTAATCATCCTCGTAGCTCTCCATTGGACTCTCACCAGTAGATGTCTGTCTCTCTTGAATTGGGAAGCCCAAAACTGGGTACAGTATTCCAGGTGTGGTCTCACCACGGCAGAGGCAAAGGAGAACCTGCCTAGACCTGCTGGAATGCTTCATTGTTACAATATTAAATCTCCAGTTTCTGGAAATAGCTAAAGCAGCTCTTTTTTAACGTATGGATTTCAAAATGAATATCAAAATGACCATTTAACTTGCTATACTTAGATTAATTTTTTTTAAAAAATATTTTACATGTTTATTTAAAATCAAAGTCTGTGCATCTGAATGGGATTTAAGTTAAAATTAATTTGATAATACCGACTTTTCTGTTCTACTCTTAATTTGAGGTTTTATTCTTTTCTTCTTCCTCATGCTGTGTCTTTTCTGACAATACGTAATACAAAAAAAAAAAAAACAAAAACAGGAGGAAATATTCCTGCCATGTATTTTATTCTAGTTAACTTACTTTTTAAAATTAAAGATTACTGATATTAGAGATTGATGCTTCAAGATTAAGGTTTCTGAGTTGATCTGTATGCACTGATTGTTCTTTGCTAGAAGTTATGATCCTCCACAACTGTTTTATCCCAACTTCATGCTCTAGAAATTTTTATTTTTGCCAACCTGTCTCTGCACAGGTGATATTCATGGGTTAAGTTATTTTGTTGAAAGTGAACTCTGGTTTAGAACAAATATTTTTGTAAGTAAAAAGACTGAAGGGACAATAAACATTTAAACTGTGATGGTATTTAGTATAGGCAAAGCGAGTTAACAAGATAGTTTTTTCTTGCCTCTTGATATCTTCTATGATTTGAACACAAAGACAATATTTGGTCATCTTAGTTTGTGATAATTTTATATCCAGTAGTAAAACTGAATGTTCCTATAATTATGAAAGACCAACCAGTGATAGTTCCTCTGCACCTCACCTGTGAATTTCTGACAAACACAAGTGTAGCTGACAGTTAAAGAGACTCCTAACTTCTCTGGTTTGGTCCTTCCTTCAGTTTAACTAACACCCATGGAGAATGGGTGATGAAAAAAGCATCCTGAGCAGGGTGGAAGGCTGCAGTACTTTGAGATTCTTGAAGGCATTCTTTTAAGAGATTTTCAAGCATGCAAATTACTGCACTTCCAGGTACTTCATTAGTGCTGCTTACAACAGCAGGAGCTAGACTGCCTTGCTCATTCCCTTTACAGAAGTTCTGCTTGCCTGTCATAGATTCCTTCACATGATTTATGGGCTAGTTTAATAACCACTAGCTCTTAGAATAGCATCCTCAGCATTAGAATTCCTCCATTCTTGTAAGGAATAAGAGATCGTTTCTAGGAGAAACGGAAATAAAAATATTCTAACAACTATATATTTAGTGACACAAATATGTCTTCTTGGCACAATTAGGATATTGTGATCTTTGTGAAAGCAACCTGCAGTGATGTGGGTAAATCTAAAAAGAAATTTTTTTTCTGCTAGTCCCACTTGTTCAATTTTATCCTATCCTTGCAAAGTAATGTGATGCACAGTGAAAAAATATACTATCCTATATTCGCAAGTTTACGTGCGTATTTTTTGTTAATTAAACGGATGAAGTGCAGAGAGGATGATGATCTGTAGCAAATTCTCATGAATTTCTGATATTTTAGTTATGAAATGCAGCACCACTGAATTTTGCTGAGGTAGCGTAACATAGTCTGTTCTCCTTAGGAACAGACTATGGGAAAAATTAACTGAATCAGAACAACAGGAAGGAAATCAGAAATCATAGCTACTCCCAAAAGAACTGGGTCAGCTGCAGGTCATCTTCTCTCTGGTGAATACTCTGTCTCATTGGCCAATCACTGGCTATGAGTAAATGAAACCTTTAATATTTTTTCCCATATTATTTTTGGTTTTCTTTCTTTTTCCCTGAAAGCAGTTTTAAAAACTCAAGAAAAAGTATAGAAAAACACATCTTTGAGATGTAGCACCTGTATACATTGCTTTTTATTCCACATAATTTTCTAGGAGCTGAATTCAGCCAGCAGATTTCTCTTTGCCTACAAAAATCAAGCATGATCGCTGTGACCAGTAACTAAGAACCGTAAAAGATCACAGCCAACAGTGATCACTACATGGTATCAACTCCATGGAATTGCGTACTCGTAGCTAATTTACTTTCCTCTTAGGCCCTGCAGAATGCTACTCTAAAGAACAAATGGATTCATTTGCACAGCAGAACACAGCGCACAGACACTGTGCTTCAGCTGGGGACTAAACAGGCACATACAAAGACTCCGTGCCCCATAAATACTGTGAAGTTTGCTTTGTATTTGTCAGAAAAAAAAACAACTGCTTTCATTTCTGTTACATTGATAAATGTTTTGACTATTTTTACAGAACATGTGATCCACTATCACAGATATATTGGAAATGTCTCTTCTAAAAAAAAAATTATTCAGCAAATCTTCCATATATACTCTCAACATCTGTCATGGCTGCACAGGAGAGAAATGGGTGGCATACGGTAGCATGTGTACGCAAATTGACCACTCTAAGACAGTGTAATCTCTGGCTCATTTCAGGCTACATTGTGTTGCTTTGACACCGGTCACATTAGTTCACATGACATTACTTTTCTTTTGGATGAGTTATTTTTATCAGATAATTAAGATCCTGGAATCACGGAAAGGTAGTTTGGTGGGGGCCTTTATTCCCATGTGTAACTCTGTGTAGAAAAGTGAAAATGATGAAAACATGTAAACGTATTTGGTGGGAGGATGATGGAGTAGTACAGAGGTAACACAAATATTTTGAAAACTTAAGCCTATTGATATAAACTTCCTTCCTGCCTTTTCAGTCTCAGAATATTACATGTTTCTCTTTATCAGTAAGTATTAAATCATTTGCACTAATGTTAGCAGTTGTGACGTCCTATTAACACAAGAGCTTGGCCCCACAGGATGAGTCTTTATTATAATCCCTGATACCCTTGTATCTCTTGATATTAAAGAAGATTGTTTATTAATCTTTGCTTTCAAAGCTAAAAAAAAAAGGTCACCTACAGAAATTGTTAAGAGTCCAGAGAAATATTTAAGAGTCAAGATGGACCTACAGAAAAATTGACTTTAAGCCTTTTCCCAGACCTAGAAACTTCAGTTTAGTTTAGTAATGTCATAGGAGACAGGCAATATGTTGCTGCCATGTTAATGGACACAAAAGTTGTTCCACTTGCAAAATGTATGGATAAGGCTTTACAGTTTTGGTTTTATTAAGAAAAAATGAGGTCAAAGTACTGATGTTCCCAACACTCTGGGTTTCAGCCTATAATTAATAGCTTGTTTCTTTCCTTTTAAATAGAAGCAATTCTAAGCTAATTAGATATGGGAAAACCATAAAATGCATCTTAAGTAGAGGGAAAATAATTGACTTTGAAGCAAATGGAATTCAGAGGTTTGAAAAAAGTATTAATGAAACTTGATGCTGCACGCAAAGGCTGCGTTTTTATGTTTCAAAGACAATTTTCTTTTTTAAGCCAGCACACTGTGGAAGCCATGATTTATCTGGAGTGAGACTGGCTCTTCTATATCTGCATTATTTTCTCAACAAGCATGGCCAGCAGTTATATTAATTATCTTTCAAGTTTCTCTATACTCCACTTGGGGTTGTGTCACAAAGGCACCCACAAAACAAACAGCAGCCACTCTCCAAAATAGGAGTTTATTGCAACCAAGGTTGTCCAGCATTCCTTCTGGCTAAATACAGGTTTGGGTGTCTGTTGGGAATTAACTACTACGCAAAAAAATTCCTAAACTCTAAGGAAAGGTGAACCAAAATGGGCACACACATACTCATCAAGGGGAAACTTCCCACAGAAGACTGCCCAAGACATCACTCATCCAAAGCCAGGGGAGAGACTCGCTCAACCCATTGGGGACTCACTCAACAAACGGAAGTGTCCTTGGACACTTGGACACTGCCAGGCCTGCTGCTCTGCGAAGAACCAGCTCCTCTGGCTCTCAGGTAGGACCCCGTTTATACCCTAATTGAGGGTGTTTTGTGGTCATTCTAATAGATTGAGGGGATGAGCCCAGACCCTGAGCTTGTTTGCTAAGTGGTCCACACCTTGAGGCACCACTTAAGCACTGTGAGGTGCAGCTGAATGGCCGAGGCCCCAAACCGCTCCAGCACTCCATGTGTGCTGTGTCTGTTCTGTCTGGGGGGGGAGGCTGCACCTGCCACAGGTTGCAAAAGCAGTGTGTTGGCTGCAGTCATAAAATATTTGTATTTCATTGCATTGACATCATAAAGGGTGTTTCCTTAATTACCCAGAGGAAGGAAATTCTGATTTCACGTAAGGGAAAAATGCGTTCACAATGACAGTGTTCATACACTAGATAAGGTTGCCCAGAAAGGTTGTGTAATTGTTGGGAATCCTAGCTGTAAAAAACATTCCACCGAAGTAATAATGCCCATGCTTAGTTTGGGTAAAGTCTGAGACATTTAGGTATGTAGCAGATGTGAGCAGCAAATGTAAAAAAACCCAAAACAAACGAACAAACAAAAACCAACCAAACAAAAAACCACCAACAAAGAAAATAACAAAATGGTGCTTTTTAGCTTTGATTTCATACTATTTGGGTATTCTGACAGATACTAAGCAGATAAAGGTTTGAAACGAAGAAATTTACCCCACCAGCAAACAATTTCATTGTTAAGCAGGTATTCTGTATTTGCAGCGCTGGAGTTGCACTGGGGATTCTCCACCATAAGTGCTTCAATACCTGATTGGTTCTAAACAGCTTAAATTTCTTAAATTATTACATATTCATAAAATGATTAACATAAACACGCCTATTCTAAGGAATGATTAAAGGGGCCATCGATCGGACATGTCACGGTCTTTACTGCCATCAAGCGTTCTTTTGTCATTATTGCAGTTCTTTTCGGTGGTTGCTTCCTCCGGGGATCGTCCCGTTGGTCTTCATCACTTCTCCTTTAGATGAACTCCTCCCGTTGGCAGCTTTCGACGCCTGCTCAGTATGTACATACCTACATGATCAACTTCATAGTATCACAAANCGTCAACCAGCGCCCGGGGAACCAACAGGAAATCCCACAGGAGCCTTCCCATCTCCCCTGCGCGGCGGCATCCACCTTTGGAAGGAGCTCCACCCGGCAGAAGGTCAANATTTCATTGTTAAGCAGGTATTCTGTATTTGCAGCGCTGGAGTTGCACTGGGGATTCTCCACCATAAGTGCTTCAATACCTGATTGGTTCTAAACAGCTTAAATTTCTTAAATTATTACATATTCATAAAATGATTAACATAAACACGCCTATTCTAAGGAATGATTAAAGGGGCCATCGATCGGACATGTCACGGTCTTTACTGCCATCAAGCGTTCTTTTGTCATTATTGCAGTTCTTTTCGGTGGTTGCTTCCTCCGGGGATCGTCCCGTTGGTCTTCATCACTTCTCCTTTAGATGAACTCCTCCCGTTGGCAGCTTTCGACGCCTGCTCAGTATGTACATACCTACATGATCAACTTCATAGTATCACAGAAGTGGCAACCTGTGCCTGCCCAGCTACCCTACTTGCCTAATACCGGTTAGGCTTGGAGTACAGTCTAAACGTTCTGCTTTGGACAACGTGCTACTGCTTAAGGCTGGTACACGGGTCGAGATGCCCTAAGAAGCATTTGTTTGTGGCGACTCTGATGGGACTTCTTAGTCGCANGGAACGGCGCGGCTGTGCGGGTCACAGGCTGCAGGGAGCGCCTGAGTCTGTCACTGGTAAGGAGCGAACGCTCTGAGAGCTGCGTGCGTTGTGAACAAATGGGCGATTTGCTTAAACAGGTGGCTGAGTTCCGAGATGAGGTAGAAAGGTTAAGAAGCATCAGGAATGCAGAAGAAAAGATAGACTGGTGGAGCCAGGCTCTGCCCACCTTGGTGCAGAAATGGGAGTACCCACGGTCAGGTGCCCTCTGTATCCTCCCCCTGTCAGGCTGCCTGCTGAAGGGGCAGGAAAGAGGAAGTGGAGGGAAAGAGGGAGTGGAGGCACATTTATGGTAGAGACAGGAAGCAAACTCCCAGCCACTCGGCACGGGGCAGTGGCAACAAGTTCCTGCCTGGTGTGGCAGAAGTGTTGCCCCAGCTACTTCCCCAACCTTCCAGTTGCCCTTGCAGAACAGGTAGGATGCCCTGCAAGTGCATCCTGTTAGTGAGTAAGG
>VWZK01008215.1:5745-30883 GCA_013396935.1 Baryphthengus martii
GTAGCAGGCTTGGTGAATTTTATTGAATGCTTGACAAGTTTACAAATCTTTTATCTTAGCACTTACTACAGTTTCAGACTGGTGAATAATTCGTAATGAATATTTCATCAGACACATATTGCCTTCTTTTTGCAAGCGGAATATCTGCAAACATCTCATACTGTTATAGATTTATTTCGTATTTGAAATTTTTATTTTTTTTTTTTTTTTAAAAAAAGTAACCATATAGATTAATCCAAAACTGTTATCTGCAAATATGTGACAACTCATTTAAGCTGGCTAGTTGTGATGAGCCAGACAGGTCACAAAGTATTCTTTCTTTTCATGCACTGGATCAACAAGCAAATACTTCTGGAAAAAAATATTTACACACATGAATGACGTTTGGTTTCAGTGAATACCCCTACATGTGATAGGGGACCATATGTTCCATGACCAGTTGTGCCAGTAAAAGGCAATCATTCAAATATCTGTAGAAAGCAAACACGAAAGAGAATTGTGATGATCATGTAGTCAACACAAAACACAATCTTATTTTTAAACAGAGGAATGAATTAACAAAATGGTGTTGGTAGGGCAGATAAGTGATGCTGAGGACTAAAACAATCCCAGTGGCAGATATTTTGCATACCATTTGTCCATCTCCCTTTTTGCAATTGTTTGATGCTCTCAGGTAACTTTTGGTAAGATGAAAAATAGTTCCTAGGCAGTAACAAACTAGGCCAATGTCAGTAGCAACAGATATCCAATAGTTGTTCTCAAAATTGATTTTGTTCCACGCTGTGCTGGCTAACCATTGTCCTCAGGGTTGCTTGAGGAGGCGGAAACCACTTCTCACTTTGTAATATACTACTTCTATGGCAAAGGCTAAAAGGAGCTGGGTCAGAGAAGCTGTTGTGGGGGCCTTAAGTGGAGGGTCCTTCTAACCAAGGAAATCTCCCATAACTAGATCAAATCAATTTATAACCATTTAACCTATTAGGCGCAAAATGATTATAATCCATTTAGAAGATGGCATCTGTCTCCATAGAACAATAACACATTGAAACCTGTACAAGATTAGAAATTTCTCCCTGCCTGCCACATGTACTTTTTCTATGTAACTGACCCAAAGTGAGCAGTCTCTGTTGTTGTCTTCTCTTTACACAGACTGACTTCTCACTCAAACAATCGCACTGAACACCTAACAGCTAGCTTGTTTTGTCAGTGATAGATATTGTGAACCCCATAGAATAGGATAGGCTGTAATGCACCAGCTGTGCATAAGCAGAGATTAGGAAGACGAAGATACCACAGTCAGCTGTGCCTAGGTTTTATCTAGAGACTCATCAAAACTGGTCTTGCTAGTGCTACTTTCCTCAACAATATACTCAAAGCATGCGACTGTCACGTATGATCAGTCCAGACAGAGAATAAAGGTATGATAATAGCATGCAATAGTATTAACACATTTCAAAAATCCATTGTAGATAGAAGTGTAAGCATCTTGATTTGCAGAGGTATTTAGAGTACTGTCATTTGATTTTGGTGGGAATTAAGTGCCTGACCTGTTTAAGCATTTAGGTAATCTCACTAAACACCCATATTCACCTCTAGGCAGCTAAATATCTCTGTGTGTTTGATTTAGAGCATTTAAAAGGTTGCTGAGGCTTTAACTCAACTGTGCCAGCATGTTAAAGACAGATCCTAGTCTGCTTAAGACTCTGCAAAATTGTTAGTTAGGAAGCATTAGCTAATACGGGCTATTACCTTAAATCTTTCCCTCCAGGAGTTGTTGGAGGCTAAAAGAATTTGCCCGCTCAATAATGGTGGCAAAAACCATACTTTGTATTGTACATGAGAAAGAAATGGGAACCACAAAATCTTTTCTCAGCCATACCAAAATGACTGATTCTCTTGCCTGTAACTGAATTCTACTACAATGCATGTGGTTGCATAAACCTCTGCCAAACTTGAGCATGTTATGCTTATTTGGGGATTTCTCACTAAAGACTATTGTGCAGACCACCCAGCTGCATAGACAAAATGTGCAGATCTGAAAATATTCCTGTGTATAGTGAAATAGCAGTTATTAGGACCACAAGAGAATACCATTTCCCTTGCACTGACTACACTCCCAATGGGTCCCTCTTTCCCCCTGGTAAAGAGAATAGCTTTCAATGAATTTCCTAAAAATAAAAAAAAAATAATCAAAAAAAAAGAAAATTAAAAAAGCAGCTGCAGTGGGTGCATGACATAAGCAGTTTATTAAGGCATTACAGTACAGTGTCATGCAGGCTGTTAAAGAAAATCTGGTACTCTGGTGATAATGTGTATATTCATTCAGTATAAATGACTTAGTTCAAAAAACCATACAATGAATCATGGTTGCAAGGCCAGACTTGCTTTGATTAACTACACTGGTATAATGAAATCCAACAGAGCAATCATTGAAACATTTAGCTCCAAATGTAAATCTTCTTGAACTCTGAAAAAAAGCATGTTAGGCAGTGAGAGGTGGTATATAATACAGCCATATTTCATATAATGAAAGTAGAAGCAGTTGTAAAGAAAAGGGAATGTTAAAAAGTTGTTATGCTGTGTTTGGCAAGAATGAGTCATTCTGAATGTGTCAATCATGATAATCCAACATATTTTTAATCTAAAGGTCAATAGAAGCAGTTTCTATAGTGGTACAATAGTTATGCCAAATATGAAAGCAGGTATTTATAAGACGATTTCATGTATTAATACAGTACCATAATGTGTCTTGGAGAACTAATCTCAGCTTTAAATTGAAGGGCATAGATTGATCAAGGTAAGATATTTTTATTAAAAATGTACCGATATAACCCATGACACTTTCATTTCAGCAAGACTGCCTTGTTGAATTCCCATATCTCAGGCATGTCTTAACTATATAGATGAAAACTGTCTTTTCTGCCAAGAGGCAGAACTTGGTCTGTCTAGGGGAAACCTGGGATGTACGGTTAAACCATAGAGCATGAAGATTTCCTCACACAGTTACTGGGCATACATCTAAACACAAAGCTATGTATTTTTTCCCAGAAACACATCTGCCTATTTGCCAGTAACGCTAACAGAAGATTCCTGGGGAAATCTAGTTCTGAGGAATTCTACTCAATACACACCTCAACTCAAACATCACAGGCTTTCCTTAGGTCATGACGTCTCTGCAGTTCTGTCCCTTTTGTCCCTCCAGTTGACTACGGTCCTAGAGGACAGTTTTCCGATTGTTCGGTAAAACTGTTATGAACAAAAAGTACAGAGTATGGACAAAAAAAGCCCAACCAGGGCAAGCAACTCTTGATTTCGGAGTGTTTGAACAACACAACCAGAAGGAAAGTCTTTCCCTTCCCCTGGTGCTTGTCGTGAGTATTTCCTGGGGAGAGGACAGATAGCAGAAAGGATAGTAAAGAACTCTACTGTTGTAGCAAAGGAAACTAAGGTTGAGGGCAGCACTACTGATATTGTGATGTTATCCAGAAGCATGTGTGTGACCAGGGGAAGGGAGACCCTGGAGAGCAAGCCACACAAAAGTAGAAGTGAGGAAGCATCTTAGTCATTGGCTGGTACTTCTTCCTGTGTTAAGTGAGGGAAAGGGCAGAGTTCCTCTATCCCACTCTTCCAGCCATTCCACCACCAAATTTAAATATCAGGTTTCCAATACAATAAAAGTGCTGTTACATACAGATCATATATAGACTATAGATTAGCACATACAAACAGATTTGCTGTTACTGCTATGGACAATGGACAGACTTGGTGTGAGTAGAAGCAATTTCCTCTTAGTGAAGTTCTGCCCACTTACCCTGAATCTGAATAGGTACAGGACTCTACTCCAGTATTTAAACTGTTGTTGAGCCTCATAGACAGAAAATGTTTACACAAAGCAGTCACACAGAACTATACTCGCTGCAAAGTCCACACAGTAAAACTCAGTATTCCAGAGTGCTTTTGTAGAGTATTACGGCACTTGCTTTAAAACAAGACTCATAACACAAAAATTCTTCAAAATTATTCCATTCAAAGAAGTGAAAGCCTGAATAAAAATGTGCTTTCATCAATAAAATACAGCATTAAACAGACTCACAAAATCACAGAATGGTAGGGGTTAGAAGGGACCTCTCCTAAAGCAGGTTTACCTAGAGCAGGTTGCACAGGACCACATTCATGTGAGTGTTCAGTATCTCCAGAGAAGAAGACTCCACAGCCTCTCTGGGCAGCCTGTTCCAGGGCTCTGTCACTCTCATGATAAAGAAGTTTTTCCTTATGTTCAGACAGAAGATCCCGTGTTCCAGTTTGTGTCCATTGCTCCTTGTCTTGTCACTGAGCACCACTGAGAGGACTCTGTGTTTGGCACCTGCCCTTTAGATACGGATAAGATGTCCTGTCAATTTTCTCTTCTCTGGACTAAACAGCCCCAGGTATCTCAGCCTTTCCTTGTAAGAGAGATGCTTCAGTCCCCCTGATGATCTTCATAGTCTTCTGCTGGACACTTTGCAGTATCTCTTTGTCTCTCTTGAACTGGGGGGCTGAGAACTGGACACACTACTCCAGACGTGGCTTTACTAGGGCAGAGTAGAGAGTGAGGACGACCTACCTCAACCTGCTGGCCACATTCTTCTTCGTGCACCCCAGATGACATTGGCATTCTTGGCCACAAGGTCACATTGATGGCTCATGGTCATCCCATCACCCGTCAGGACTCCCAGGTCCTTCTCCATGGAGTTACTTTCTAGCAAATCATCCCCTAACCTGTACTGGTACCCAGGTTCAGGACTCTACATTTGCCCTTGATGAACTTCATTAGATTCCCCTCTGCCTCTCCAGGTCTTGCTTACTGGCAGCACAGCCTTCTGGTGCATCAGCCACTCCTCCCAGTTTTGTGTCATCAACAGACTTGCTGAGGGTGCACTCTATCATATCACTTCATCCAGGTAATTGATGAATATGTTGAGCAAGACTGTATTCAGTACAGACTCCTGGGGAACACCGTGATCTACACACAGGCCTCTAGCTAGACTCTGCACCACTGATCACAGCGCTCTGAGCTCTGTTGTTCAGCCAGTTCTCAATCCACCTCATTGTCCATTCATCTAACCCACACTTCTAAAGCTTACCTGTGAGGATGTTATGGGAAACTGTCAGAAGCCTTGCTGAAGTTGAGATAGACAACATCCAGTGCTCTCCCTTCATCTACTCAGCCAGTCAAATTTTGTGCAACAAGCCACATGCTTTAACTTGTTCGCAAATCATAGTCAATTCATAAGCCCCAGTGTCCAGAGATAGCAACTAAACTCTGTGTTCCAACACCGACATATGTGTCCTGATCAAAGTTGCTCATTCAGTGTTGCCATCAGTTTCTTTCAAAACACTGAGTAGTAAATGGAAAACATGCTGCTTAGTGCTGCTAAAATATTTGCTATTATGCCTGTAAATTTCTCATTGGGTTTTCTTCTCATTAATTCTCCTAGTCAATTGGGAGCTAGAAAATGAAGCAAGCTAAACATCTCTTCCATTTCCTCATCTCTTCTCCTAAGCCTTTGCAGAGACCATTGTACAACTTTGTGGTTTCAAAGGAGAAAAATAATCTTCATCTGAAAATATCTTTTCTTTGAACAAATTCTGTAAGATGACGCTGCCTACAAAATGACCTGCATCTATACATATATAATATGTATATAATTCAACCCCATCACTGATTACAAAGTGTTATAGAAAATCAAACGCAAATAGGTTTGTTGCACCTTTTGAACACTAGATATTCAATGTCATGTGGAGTTTGTAGCTTTATAGGGTATGCTCTCTGGACCTCGACTCACAAGATGTTTCCTTGATCACCACAAAACCCTCTCTGACTTGTGGGTGTGTTGTGTGCGCTCAGAGCCTTCCCATGAGCAGGGAAATAGTGGGAGCAGATTCTCTAGAACTCAGAAAATAAGAGGATCAAGGAATCTTCCTTACACAGCCAGAGTGACATCCAATTCTGCTCAATAAAATATTTAAGCATGTGTGTAAGTAAGAGATTAAAGCACAGGTGTCCTGCATAATTAGGAAATACTACAGATGAGAACCCTTGGAAGATGTGCTACTTTTTGTTTTGCTCAACAGTTTCTTCTGGCACGTGATTGTTACTTTTTAGAAATGGAGGGAACCAACTCAGCCAGCCTGTCTGAACAACTTGATTGGTTTGTTTCTAAACACTAAAGGTTTTCTTCACTTGCCTCTAATTTGTAGAAATGGGAGCATGTGATTGAAACAACTGCCTACAAGCTAGTTATAGAGTTGATTTGGAACAAACATCATGGGCGTGTTGTGCTTTTTCCCTCTGGTTTAGCACAGAGGGGAAGGCTGGGACCACGCAAGGGGGCTGTGCCCCGCACGTCTGCAGTAGTGAGTCCTGCAGAGACCTCTCCTGGCAGAGCTCAGAATGTCACAGATGGCTCACTCCGCCTTGGCCACGGCAGGCCTTTACAAACGCTTCTGCTTCCCAAAAGACAGATAAACCTGAAAACCTCTTTTCTATGTTGTTGTTGTTTTGGGTTTGGTTTGTTTTTTTTTTTGGTTGTTTTGTTGGGGTTTTTTTGCTGGTTTTGCTGTTGTTTTTTTTTTTAAGGCCTTTTCCCCCAGCTATCTTGTGGAGATATTTCTGCAAAATACCGATGGTTGCTTTACTTGTGTGGTAGTTGCTGGTAGTGAACAGTGCTGGACTGCTTTCCATGAATCACATGCTGTGGTGTGGTATAGTTAGATTACACCTTCTATGGGGTTTTTTGACACATACCCTGACAAGTACATGGTGCAAATATGTTAACATTTCAGAATTAAAAGAAATACATTAAGTGGTTGAGATCAGAGAGTTGCAGCAGTATAGCATAGCCAAACGAATTACTGCTTTATTGTTTTATAGTGATAGCAGATTAAAGCAGTGGGGAAAAAAAAAAGTCCCAGCAGAATATCATATCTGTGATAAACCTCCAAGAGCCCCAGTGGTGGAATAATCTCAGATCAGGTACCAATTTATGGGGTAAGTTTGAGAAGCTGTGGAATCTGTAATAGAGGGAAAAAATCAGTATGAGAAAGATTTAAGTAGGTAACACTGTCTTCTGCCAGTATTACTGCTGTGTGTATGTCCCTCAGGTCCTTTGAGTGATTATGCCAATATCTGCAGTATTAGGATTGGACGCCTATTAATCAGGATGAGCAAACCTTCACATCTCTTCCATGAAGAATCATGAACTAGGGGACTAAATAGAGACAAACTGATCCAATAGCTTCATCCTTACAGCAGAGTGACATAAGCAAATATAAATTCCACTAGTTTTATTATAATGCCTGCTAAGCTAATTGAGAACATATTCGTTTCTTCAACTAAATAAATTACTGTTACAATTAAATGACCCCAAGGTCATCTCCTTTAGGAGATGCCTAGCACTTGAATTAACTATTCAACTCTTCACAGTAAGTGGCCTCAGCCAATCAATGCCAAATAAATACTGCTGAAATATGCATTTAATTATCCTAACACTTTAGCTTCTAAAACCTTTTCTTGCCAGCAGTTTTTTTTTGTTTGCTAATTTATTCTGAAAGGGTGAGAGATCTCTGAGTCTAGTCTGAGCCTAGTCTTTGTAGGCTCTGGTCCCAAAAGAGATCACAGCCAACCCTTACAGACAAAATGGGTTACAGACAGACCATTTCTTTGATGTGATGGAGCAACATTTTTTTATCCATATTGCTTATTTTGTTGATTGCAAGAAGCAAACACAGTTGGCTAACTTTTAAGAAGTTTCAGAAGTCTGCCCCTCCAGCCTGTTTTGCCAGATTAGCTAAGGAAAAAATGCCTCCTTTCACGAAGAATTCCTGTTTTGCCAAACTCAGAGTTACTGCTAGTGAATTTAAAATGACATGTAAAATGTCAATGAGCTCACTACAAATTGCTTTATTTTAGAAGTGATGTGGTTCAATTTACACATCAACTAAAGCCTGCTGAAAAAACATTAAAATATAAGTTCTTCTGAAAGCTAAAAGCTATTTTCCATCCTCCTGACTTGCTAAATTAATCTTAATGGATCTAGGTATTGTAAAGCCTATGTCCCATACCTATGAACCCAGCTTAAAGTCTGTTCATAGGCATTGTGTAGGACTCCTGCACTGGAGCAAATCTCCCCTAGAGGAATACACAGTAAGTTATAATTTAGGCTATTCGCATTACGTATTAGTCCCTAGAAGTAGAAAAGTTCCTAACCACTCTGCTATAAATTGTAGTAGAGTTGAATTTGTCTTTTATTTGCACCAGTGTAAATGAAGGTACAAGTTTGTCCTGTATACAAAAGAATTCCTGCATAACTAAAAATCACCCTTTTATTCTTGTACTTTTGTGTTTTTTTGATTTTGTGTGTTTTTTCATGTAAATAGACAAACATATCCAAATTGAAGTATGTTTGGAATCTAATTTTAAAGAAGAAAATAAAAAGCGATGACACCCTGCGGACTAGTAGGCTTTGTACCTTCAGAAAAAAAAGAAAAAAATCATTAATTTTTAAACAACATTCATTACGCGTTTTATGACAAGACCGATTTTCTTTTTTTTTGTAAATGATGACCATAATTAAGCCTCTTATACTGAACATTGTTATTACTAAATAGTACAATTTATATAATGTCTCCACTCTAGGAGACTTTGTTTTTCTATTGAGGAGAAAAATCAGATAATGGCTGAGATTATAGTATAATACTATTATTTTTAAGGATATTGCACAAAACATATATAAACTGTATTAATCACTAAGCAAAACTTAATCAGACTGTGGCTGTTTAGCCAGAAAAAGAACTGAAGGTTTTGTCATGACTCTAATGCAATGTTGATGTTACTCCTAGTTCTAGAGAAATGTACAAATTAAGTTACACCCTAGTGACATTTTTACACTGTGTAAAACATTCCCATGTTGATCATGTACTTAATCTAGGGCTGGCAGAACTCTGTATAGACAAAGAATTCTTGAATCTGCCACTATCCAAATAAGGACTGACTTCAGAGTAGTTTTACAAAACCTTTTATTCAGCTGCAAATACATACCATTTTCAGCCTTTCATGTGGAGATCCTTGAAGCTGGGCTGGTCTGGCAGTCACACACATACACATTTGTTTTCAAAGAAAGGTATTTAACCAATGTACACTGTTGTTTTTCCAAGGAGAGGAAAAATGCAAATGCGACATAGATGACCATGTTCCAAATTTGAATTCTAAACACCAACACCTGAGTCTTCATGGGAGAAGGTACCTAGACAATGTTTATAATATTTCTTGGATATTTTCAGCTGGGTTAGGAAGTGCTTCATGAAACAAAAAAGAAACAGATTTTGTTGAGTTTTAACACTGCTCAGCCAATGACAGTCCCTAGGAAAATGCTGATCTAGCCATAGTTGGCACATGGCACACTTTTTTGCTGTTTCTCTGGTTAAATATGTGCCTGCGTATTCTTATTTCTATTGTAAAATGTGTTAATTAAACAAATTTAGGGTTGGTTTTTTTTTGTGGTGCCTAAGTGACTTTGAGACAAAAGTGTTTTCTCATATTGCAGTATGTTAAGGGTATGGATTTTTGAAATCCTGCTGAAGACATTTGTACTGTAGTTGTATGATTTTTTCCTACTGCAATTTCAGTGAAGAGCTATGCTATTATCAAGCCTCTTTTGAAGAACAAAGCAGTGTGATTTGGGGAGGACCTTCTGGTACATGATTTGATTCAAAGCGGCATTTTAAAGTTATACCCCAGGCCTGCTGAGTTTTTGGTCAAGCTGTGTAGGTTATATTGTGTTCTGTGCCATCAGGATGTCAGAGAGGGTAGAAGAGAGGGCATTCTTTAATGTCCAGAGGGCTTTTCATAATTTGCCGTCTAAACTGCAAATTTTAGTCAGATATTCCAACAATTAAAAAAATGGAGGTGGACAAGTATTTTCTACCTGACTGGCTCTTAGCAGGTGACAGGAAACAGGCTCAATAAATGTCTATAGCAAAAAAACACAGAAGTTGCTGTGGAAGCAGGAGAGATTGTTTGTTTTCAAATGAGAAAAATTAGAACAGAATGTTTTGTTTCGGGGCCAGCTCAGCCCAAATCAAAAAGTCACGATCTGACAAACTGAAAGGAGGCTTTTCATGTCACATAAGTTTGACATTAATTGACGTCTGTCTGTAGTGCTGTTACATGCCATGAGATTTGTGGTGATTTGTGCTGGAGACCTGAAAGCATGTTTCAGCTGCCAAACCCAAGTACATGTCCTAACCTTGCCCTAATAAAGCTTGGCTGTACACCATTCACCTCCCGCTTTTATCCCTTCTTTGTTGTGCTTTCTGTAGGAAAGAAATTGAGCTCACGAAGAGAAAACCATGACACAAAACCATTAGTCCTCTCATCTTGCCAGCTGTGGGAACAAGACTGCAGAGAAAGTGTGACCTTTGGTCAGAGCCATAACCTCACCAGCTGAGCAGTGCTTTACTTTTTACTATCTCCATTAAACAAAAAAGGATCTCTTTGGGAAACAGGATCATTTTCAATGTACCAGAATATGGCCTACTTGTTTATAGAGGATCATCTTCTGATGTTCCTTTTTTAACCTGTAATTAACTTTGAAGAAGTTTGTGGGACTACTTCGGGACAGGAAGTTCATGAACTGTGTAATGAAAGACAAACAGGCTTCACTGTCTCCTAATCTATCTCAATGATGTATTTTGCATGTTACCTCCTGAATTCATAACACATCTTTGCCATATCTATATCATTTTTGAAGTCAAATCACTAATTCAAAAAGACAGTTCCCTAACAATTATAAAAATAGTTACTGCTACAAGATATTTGGATACGTGAACCTAAATGTGGAAGACTAAATCTGAAAAGAGAGGAACTGTCGTTGCTGGCAGCACGTTTTTATATTACCTATATTTGCATAAAAATGCAAACACAGATAAAGTGAAAGATTTTTCTGGAAAAATATTTTCTAAAATGTCCTGCATTTTGTGTAAAAGGCACACTTTTACAGGGAATCTAAGGAGACTGTAGATCTTGTGCCACTAGTGCCCCTTGTTATGGAGCGTGCACATGAAGTTACTTGAATGAAAATGAACATACAGCATTACAGCCTCTAAGTCCTGTTTGTAGCTGTATTTTTATATGTTTCCTGATCAACCTTTGTTCAACTCAAAAATCTTGCTTGTCTCCTGCAGGATAAAATAAGTTAAACATCTTTTATTACCACCTACACACATCCAAAATATACTCTTGTGTGTATTATAAAATTATGAGAGTATGTGACAGTATTTTAGGTGAAAAAAAAAGATCTAGCATGCATTATATATCATGCTGAATACTTGCTGCTTCTTTCCAGTGAATTACGAGCACACTTTGTAGGAGCTGTCTTCTGTTAGGATTTAAAGCCAGGCAGAGAGCTACACCCCAGACAGGCTGTACACTGTTTACTACCTGATAGGAAACGAACGTGTGCCACAGCAGAGTGGGTCAGGCCCTTTCTGGGGGCTGTGGTGTTCATGGAGGCAGGCTAGCTGTAAGAACAGGTCAGAAATACAATAGATACAGGTAGAAAAGCTATGTGTTGATGTCATGTATCTTTTACTCAAGTCATGTACCTGTGGGCTGAAGCATGGCTTTCACAGGAAAGTAGGATGCCCTCAAAAGTCCTCTTATTCCTCTGGCAATTAAGAAGCAGTGGAGTGGACAAAGGCCCCTCTGTGGTTGCCTTTTCCTAAGGGACAAGTAGGGAGAGTTGACTGGGCTTCCCACAGCATCGGGTCTAGTTGGGCTAGGGCTACATTAGTCGTGCGCTTCATGTGCAGTGCTTACACCAAACTGGGGACCAACAACGAAACGTAGAGTGACTCCAATCATCACTGTCCCTTTTTTAGAGCTGATGGCAAAATCATGGTTTGGGCTCTTTGGACTCTAGCAGTGTGGACACTGCTGCTACATAATTATTCTGCCTAGTAAACTGAAGGTGGATCATTTGAAAAGTCAGAGGGCATAACAGGAGTAAGAATGAGCTGCTGTAATCAAAGAACCCTTGGCAATGTTTTTTTCAGTGGGAGGATAGGAGCCTTTGTAATTTGCAGAACATGATGTTCTGGAGATAGAGTGAGGAAAAAAAGACACATTAAAATGTGTCTCCATTGATTAAAAGCTAAATAAAAAAGCTAAGATAGACATAAGGACCAAAAGCAAAAGAGTACGTTCCTTATATTCAACCAGAAGTGCTCAGCAACCTTTTTAACAACTGCTGGACATGATTGCCTCATTAGCAACAGCTCAAGAGAAAAATTTAGAACAAAATAAATGACAAGCAAACCCATCCTTTTATAGTCTCATTATAGATAGTACATTCAGGAACAGTGTCAAAGACCATGTTTGTTCTTTGCTCGAAAACCAGGACACGTACGCTTGCAGTAGTTTTCATTAGACTTAGATAAAAGTTCTAGTCTCAAATGTCCTTTTCTGTATTTTTTTTCTGGTGACATCACAACCGTTCACTCTACAACATTAATTTTGGGGAAAGTAGACATTGCTGAAATTCTAATATTTTTGGCATTCTCGAACACGTTTCTTTGGTCATGGAATAATAATGAGATTTTACTTGCATACAAAACCCAACCAGTTGTTGGAAACCCATTAAAACAAAAATCAGCCACCAGTGTTTCATTACCCTGGTATGGATATATTATACTAACCTCAAAAGAACTGTCTGAAGCACTTCCAAGACACATGCACTTGAAGTTTAATATAGAACTAACAGAGAGTTATGTTTGATACTACAGGGCCAAAAAAATCAAATGGAAGCATCCCAAAATGAATTAAAACACTGGTGGCCAAGAGACTGAAAATGCTGTTTGTCACAGCAGAGGATCTGACTTGAATGACATTATTTTGGAAAAAACTTAACAGTTTTGGAAAAGCTTCACAGGGTGAATTATATTTTACGGTTGTTACTGTTAACTTCGTGGCAGCCCATTCTGAACAGAGCAACAAGTTGGTACTAGAAAGCAGATAGTTCATAGAATCATAGAATGGTTTTGGTTTGGAAGGAACCTCAAAGTTCATCTAGTTTTAATGCCCCTGCCATCAGCAGAGACCCCTCTTACTAGACCGAGTTGCTCAAAGCCCCATCATACCTGGATCTGAACACATCTAGTGATGGAGCATCCACAGCTTCCCTGGGAAACTTGTTAATCAGAGTTAAGAACTTCTTCCTAATTTCTAATCTAAATCTGTCCTCTTCCAATTTGAAGCCATTACAGCTCATCTTATCACTACAAACTCTTCTAAAAAGTCCCTCCCCAGCTCTCTTGTAGTCCCCCTTCAGATACTGGAAGGCTGCAATGAGACCCCCCCTGAGTCTTCTCCTCTCCAGGGTGAAAAACCCCAACTCCCTCACCCTTTCTGTATAGGAGAGGTGTTCCAGCCCTCTGATGATCTTTATGACCCTCCTCTGCACTCATTCTAACAGGTTCATGTCCTTACATTGGGACTCCAGAGCTGAACACAGTATTCCAGGTGGGGTCTCAAGTTGCCCAGAGAGGTGGTGGAAGCTCCATCCCTGCAAGTTCTTAAGACCATATTAGATGGGGTTCTGAGCAATCTGATCTAGTGGGAGATGTCCCTGTCCATGGCAGGGGACTTGGGCCTAAATGATCTTTAAGATTCCATTCAACCCTGACAATTCTATGACTCTATGAAGAGAGCAGAAGGGGAGAATCATCACCCATGACCTGCCAGCCACGCTTGTTTTGATGCAGCCCAGGATACAGTTGGCCTTCTGGGCAGCAAATGCACATTGTTGGCTCATGTTGAGATTTTCATGACCCACCCCCTAAAATCTTTCTCCTGAGGTCTGCCCTCAAGCCATTCTGTGCCCAGCCTGNAGCTCATCTTATCACTACAAACTCTTCTAAAAAGTCCCTCCCCAGCTCTCTTGTAGTCCCCCTTCAGATACTGGAAGGCTGCAATGAGACCCCCCCTGAGTCTTCTCCTCTCCAGGGTGAAAAACCCCAACTCCCTCACCCTTTCTGTATAGGAGAGGTGTTCCAGCCCTCTGATGATCTTTATGACCCTCCTCTGCACTCATTCTAACAGGTTCATGTCCTTACATTGGGACTCCAGAGCTGAACACAGTATTCCAGGTGGGGTCTCAAGTTGCCCAGAGAGGTGGTGGAAGCTCCATCCCTGCAAGTTCTTAAGACCATATTAGATGGGGTTCTGAGCAATCTGATCTAGTGGGAGATGTCCCTGTCCATGGCAGGGGACTTGGGCCTAAATGATCTTTAAGATTCCATTCAACCCTGACAATTCTATGACTCTATGAAGAGAGCAGAAGGGGAGAATCATCACCCATGACCTGCCAGCCACGCTTGTTTTGATGCAGCCCAGGATACAGTTGGCCTTCTGGGCAGCAAATGCACATTGTTGGCTCATGTTGAGATTTTTGTCAATCAAGATCTCCCAGTCTTCCTCCTCAGGACTGTTCTCAGTTCAGACTCTGCCCAGCCTGTATTTGTGCTTGGGATTGCCCTGACCCAGGTGCAGTTCTAGGAAAGAATGCCAAATTTAATCGTAGAATGTCCAAATTACTTTTGTAAAGAGGAAGTACAACATTTTCACTTCATACCGCCTGAGTAGACTGGCTTTGCTTTGGGGGACTAATGGCAAGGATAAAACTGCCATTCCAAACTGTGCATGGCTCTGTGTAAAGGTTCCCCCGAAATAGCTCAAAGGAATTAGTTCAAGCCTTAGGGCATACTGACAAAAACCTAATGTCCTCTTTACTTCTTATTCTTTCTTGCTGTTACCCTCAAATCCTGCCAGAAAACTGCATTTGAGGGTAGCAAACTAGCATCAAATAGGATGAAACATTTCATTAATAAAAACAGCTCTTCAGTGGAAAAATACCCAATACTCACAGGAATATCTTTCAAAGAATGCAGTGGTTTCAGCTGTACTTTCCACCAGATAAGTTGCTCAGGTTTGATATAGAATTTCTAATTTAAAAAAAACAACCAAAACCAAAACAAAACAGGGAACTATCCATGATTTAATACACGTCTCCAAATCAAACACAGGAGCTACTAATACACACACCAAAAGCCAGCCTGAGAGTTCTGGATACCACCATTATCTTGTATTCATATGGGTACATGGGATGTATTCTGCTGCCTCGTGTTAAGGAAAACCTGGGAGGTGAGGACACAAGTACTGTGTATTCAAAAAATCCTTCCTGCCTTTGGGCTACTTCACCTTGAAATAAACAGGCCACTTGTCAAAAATGCTAGTGTTATACTGGTAAAGAACAGAAGATACCGGTACTGTCTCAGTAATATTTACAGGAAAGAAAATTGTTTCCCATCTGGTTTACTTATAATGTTTTCCATAGATTGCAGGTTTCACATATTTTTACGTCTTCAGACTTATTCCTTAGCTAAAAGGTGCCGGGGAATTTGTGAAGACATCAAGGTGGAACCTCACTAAACAGAAAGATGATGAACACTTTAAAACTAATAGTAAAAGAATAACCAGGAACATTCCCGTAGAAAAGTCACACCACTAGACAAAAGCAATTAGAAAACCTAGGCTTCTACAAGACTGAAGATAAAATAAACTGATGTGGGTTTAGCTTTTTCCTCTGTTTCTGATGAGAAGGTGCAAAATGCCAAGAGTGTCAAAATTTACTTTGAATACTTACAACACAGTGGGAGGTATAGCAGCTTTTAAAACCTATGCTTTCCAAACAATAGGCTTTCCTTTCAAATGCTTGTGTTGCTATGCAGGCTAGGAAGTACACTTTGTTGAATAGCAGGATTATTATCTTTTGCCAAGTTGGAAAGTCCTTCCCTACTTACTTAAACTGTGATATCAGAGGAGTCCAAACAACAGCTAATATCCAAAGACCAGATGGAAACCTAGCGGATGACTTTCTGGCTGAGTAGAGGGATTATTTTGAGAAATGAGAATTACTGCTAGCCTGAGATCTGAATCCCTCACTGATGCAGCATTTCCAGCAGACTCTTCTCAGGAAGTCTCCAGTAGTACAAAGGGAAGCAAATGCCAGAGAAAAAGGCACGGGGAATTGCAGTGCTGCAAGGCTTGGTATGGAGCAAGCTACATTCTTATCTATCAACCTCCAAATATCTCTTAATCTCTAAATGTTCTCCTCTTCCTTCTCAATGATTTTTTTTTTCCTGGCTCAAAGGTCATTGCAGACCCTTTCTCTGGTAATTTCCTGTCTTTTTTTCCCTTTACTTCTCTTTACTCTCTCAAACTTTCCTTCCTCAATCTAATCCTTACGCTTACTGGAAGAGGAAGGACTGACAAGTCCCAGAGCAGTGCCTTTCATTTGGCTCAGGTGGAGATTGGTCAGCAATAGCTTCAGGACCTCTGGTTTCTGCCTAAGAAGTGTAGGTGTGTGTAAGGGAAGGGAAAATACACTGTGAAAAAGCACGAGAAAAATACCTTCTTGGCCTCTGACATTTTCCTTTCACCATTTTATGCTTTTCCTCTACCCTCCTTTTTCAACTAGGCACATACAGAAGTGTATTATGTATTTTGAGTCATGGGAAACGGGGAGTAAGTAAGTCAGATGTGGCTCAAGGTGTGCTCTGAGTATGCAGTATGAACCAAGATTTCCTCTCATCTCATTTGTAAAGCACTCAAGGGCTGAGCTGAGGTGGGAAAGAGAGGAAGGTAGTGAGTAATCACCTTCATGGCGGTAGGGATGTGCTGTTCCTTCCCACAGGAGCCCCTGCCCATGTGGAGGAACAGCTACACCAGAAAAGTGAGTGTCGGTGGGAGTGACTGGGAATGGAGCTGGGTCTGGGGAGGGTTCTAGGAGCACCAGGATCTGCAGAAAAAGATCATACAGGGAGTTCTGACCAAAAGGTCTAAGAAGCAAGGAGGCAGAGAGGGGGGTTTCCATGCTGGAAGCTAGGTGTGGGATTTGAGAAGGGAGAAGTGTGCAGGACTCTGAGGTCATCTTTGCTAAAGCCAGATTTATTCCAAGTGAAAACAGATATATTGAAGAGGGAGTGGGGGCTGGGCTTTAGACTAGATCAGGAGGAAATGAGTGTTATACAGAAGAAAGGATAATTTTGGAAAAAAAAAAAACAAACCTGAAAATTTGAGAACTAGAATAATTGCTTGGGAAAGGCGGGAAAGGAAGAAAAGGTAAAATTTTAACTCTTTCTTTGACACCGACAAACAATTCTATTGGACAGCAAGGGGATTAGTGGTGAATATTTTGCACCGAATAACCTCAGACTCTTCCTTTGCTGTCTTCTATCCCCTCAAGGAATAAAAGCAGAAAGGATAGGCCAAACAAATATTTAGAATCATATAATCACAGAATATCTTATGTTGGAAGGAACCTATAAGGATTGTTAGTCCAATTCCTTCTCCTCACAGGACTACCTGGAACTAAACCATATGACTAAATAATTTAATGCTTGCCAATGAAGCTTGAGAAATCCTAGCAATTGTCCTGGTGGTGACCATAAACATATATAACTTGCAGCTTTCCAAGGTCCAAATGAGAAAAGCAAGATGCTTAATAAACTTTGATGAACACAAGATTGAAACACACTTTGCACTAAGAAGGGTGAAGTTATGGCTGAAGACATCAAATACTACCCTTCATTTTAGAAGCTAAAAGCATCAGCTGCTTTCAGAAGAAGTTTCTGGCTGCTTTTGTGTTATGAAGTATATAATAATGAAATTATTTAAAAGTTAAATACAAACTGCTTGTTTGTTAAAAACCCCCTCAAACATGGCAGACAAAAGTATCCATTGAAGAAAGTTATAATATTAAAATCACGTCTTTAGTGCAAATTGCTCTGCAAAATTAGTCTCACGTTTAGCAACTTTTAAAGTATTTAAAAAATAAAGAGAGGGACTATGAAACTTGTGTGACATTTATCTATAAAATAGGTGGGTTTCTTCTTAGACTTTCATTTTCCAATTGTTGTGATCTGTAATGTTATTTTTCTACACAAAAAGTTAAAATCACAGTCAAGCCAATAGATGCACATCCTCAGGAGAATGCTTACCCTCTTCACAGGAGAAGTTAACTATGAAGAGAATCCAATGCTGATGTTAAATTAAGGCTTCATCCACTGAGTGTTGAATTACTGAGTAAATATGCACTAAGTGTGTGCTTTGAATACTGAAGCAGTGAATTGCTTCCTGAGGTGAGATACTTCTGTGCTCTTTCTATTAGCATATCGTTGCTTTGTTTGCTATATTCTGCTACCTCAAGCTCTTTTTTAAAGTGTGTTATAAAAAGCTCAAAAGACCTGGACTGTATATAGAATGTTTTAATGAAGAAATATCTTTAAATTCTCCTGACAAATATTTCAGGAACTACTTTTGGAAAAGTCCTCTTAGATAAAATATGGTAAAGACACTATCCAGCATTGGAGAAACATCAATGAATGAATAAATAGCTCACAGTGTCAGCAATTTTCAGTGTACCAGACAGAAAAGTATGAACAGAATCCTGGAGACGCAGCCCAATACACTACTAAGAAAATGCCACGTGCCAAGTCATTAGACTGCCTCAGTAAAAAGGAGATTGTAGGCTTGGATCCGTATCATAATTAGGTGAACCTTGCCCAGAGAAGAACCTTCGTATTTCTTTTGTGTCACTTGTGCATTTGGCTTTCTGGCAATGTGTACTAAGACATGTTAATTTCTCAGGTCATGTAACCACTCTCCTATAGAAACAAATCGGACGTGTATGGATGCATAGGTCATTAAAGCTAGAACTCTTGCTTTTAGACTGAGGAAAAAAATCATATTTTACTGACTACAGGTTAGAGTGCTGTGGTTCCCAAACAGGGATACTTGTATGGCTTGTGATTCACGAAGACTTTTTGGTTAATCTCAAGTCATCAGAGTTAGAAAGAGAGGTGTTCTACCAGAGTCTCCTACTAGAATTCTCTCAGATGAGAGGAAAAAAGGATCAGTTAGAAAAAATGTAACCTCAGTATTTAATTTAGTGCTGAAAATAAACAAAAAAGAACAATAGTTTATGTGAAGTACTTACTAAACTACTATTAGGCACAATTTATCATTGTTTATTATGAAATACAGCGTACTATATTAAAAGTAACATTTTGTGGGGCACTGTAGCATTCTAAACCAATTGTAGCTTGCAGTTGTCAGTCTCGACCCATATAAAACCTTGCGCCATGATCACGCTATAAATAGACAGAAACTTTCAGTCCAAACGTCAGTCCTTTCTTTAAAAGTTTGAAACTTTGGGACTCAAATGCAAGATTATCTCTTCAAATAGCCACGCTAGGGAAGAATGACAAAGGATGAAACAGCTGACAGAAGAAGGTATTCCAAATAGTTTATTATGTGGTTCAAATAAGGAAAAGTGTTACTTCCTTTCCTTCCTTTTTCCTCTTTTCCTTTTCCTGCTTTGCCTTGTCTTTTGCCTTGACTTACCTTTGCCTTGCCTTGCCTTGCCTTGCCTTNTTTTTTTTCCTCTCCTTTTCTTTCTTTTTTCCTCTCCTTTCCTTTTTAATCTTCTTTCCTCCCTTCACTCCTCTTTCCTTTACTCCCCTTTCCTCCCCTTTCCTCTTTCCCCTTTCCCCTTTCCTCTCCTGCCCTTCCTTCCTTCTGCCCTTCCACCCTTCCTTTTGCCCTTCCTCCTGCCCTTCCTTCCACCCTTCCTTCTGCCCTTCTGCCCTTCCTTCCATCCTTCTGCCCTTCTTTCCAGTCTTCCTTCCACCCGCCCTTACTTGGCTTACATTTTGCCTTTTTGTTTCCTTTCCTTGCCTTACATTTTGCCTTGCCTTTCCTTTCCTTTCCTTTCCTTTCCTTTCCTTTCCTTTCNAGTGGGGGGAGAGAGAGGGAAGGTGGGAGATTGACGGAAGGAAAGAATATGTAAGCAAACAGAGAAAAAGATTATGAAGAGGGCATGAAAAAATGCAGGATATCTTTGTAATTGTTGCTTACCATTTAGATAAAAAACCAATATCTGTCCTCAAGTGAGAAGCCGTATGGATTTAATTTGAAAACACTGAAATATTTGAAACTCTTCTGCAAAACTGTGATCTGATTTTGTTGACTTCTGTCTTCCTTTTATGTAGGTATAGGCCTATGCTATTGGAGGAGTTGAGTCAACATGAAACTTGCACAAATTAAGCTTGTTTTCCATTCTTATACAACACCAGAACAGGCGATTTTATTAATGGCAGCTCTTTTCCCTGATTCTGCTTTTAGTTGCACACACAGTTTTATACTGCTTTCAGCAAGCTTATTTAGTGAATGAATTTGATCCCAGGTTTTCAATTCTGATTTCAGTTACCATACAGAAAAAAAACCCAAACAAACCATTCTTTCTGAATTGTATTAATAACCATTCATTCATTTTCCTTATTCTGTTACTGAGATAATTTGTATAATTAATCCTATCTTCATTTACTTTATGGTGTCTTCATGTTTAAATGCTGGTTTTGTGAACATCTGTTTCAATCACAGATGCAAACCCATTATTTTTATGAGCCTTACATATTTCACATAAATTTACTTGACCTTTGTTTGGAAATGGAATGTTTTTGTTGTTACTAACATTTCTATAATTGATATTGTTGTTAGTGTCATCAGGGTACTTTCTGTAATGAAATACTGTGTCTCGACTGATAATGTTGCTTAACCATAATATATCATATAAATATTACTTAACTTTTCTTGGCTTTGAAACAAAAGTACCATTAAACCCTTCAGTAGTAGACAACGATAGACTGCCACTCAAATCAAATACACCACTGCCATAGTTCTTAGTTTCTTATTTTGTTGTTTCTTCTTGCTTCCTCTTGTTTCCTCATTTTGACTTGGTGTCAAAAAATAAAGATCAGACAATTATGCCATTTAAATAACTGCTATGTGACTGCTAAGAAACCCAAGTCTAAGATGAATGAGGAAATGTTTTCTATGCCCTGAAAGAAACCGATTCTTTCTCATACAGAAAAGCAGCGTGGATGGATCTGACTTCCAGTGTGCAGAGAAATTACCTGAATCAGAGGAAATGTCTACTAAAAGTTTTGCTCCATGGCATACATAGCTTGACCAGCTGACTGTGGCACACTATTCAGTTTTCTCTAAAGCACAAACTATTCTTACTAGGCATGCATCAGCTATTTTGTTGGAAAGCCAGGTTCAAGTGTATAGCTTCAGAAAAACAGTATGAGACTGGAAATTTTCACCTTAAGTCTGAGTTCAACTCAGTCATCCATAGAGAGAGCATAAACTGAACATCCAGTGAAAGTAGACAATATTTTAAAGCCCTCAATTTAGTGAATATGTGGGATGAATTCTTTTTGCACCCTGCAGCAGGCAATCCTGGTTTAACACATGGGCTAGTGCATCCTTTTGGTGGCCAGTGGAGGCTGCATCCTATAAATATGTCAGACAAAATGGAATGAATGCCAGACTAGTGAGTTATAGGGTTCTTTTTGACCAAATGCCTCTTCCTTCCTGTTTCCATCAGTAAATCTACATGCAGAATCACATCACAGCAGTGAGATTAAAGAGCCAGAGGGCTCTTATTACAATTTCCTATTGTTAGAGTTGCTTAATGCTTCTGACTATAAAATCACGTTGGTACAGTACAAATGAGAAAAGAGTTTGGAGGAAAAAAATGCAAGAGAGTCATTAGAGGTCATTTGGAGAAAAAGACTGACTGAAACAGTGAGTATGATGGTGACGTACAGGATGGCAACGAGGAAGAATATCCACAGGATTTGAGGGAAATTAGGGCACAAAAGATAATGTGATGGTAACAGTTAAGTGGTAGGACTGAAAGAAAGAATCTGGAGAGGCTGTGGCAGAACTCAGAAAGCCAAGGAGGCTACAGAAGAAAATATGCCTGCTCACTCTCTTTGAAGCCTGGAAAAAAAAAAAAAAAAAAAGATAAAATTACTTCCAGAAAATGCAACAGATGGCTATTACTTCTACTTGGCTCAGGTGATGTAGATCCAGGTGGGCAATGCCCTTCATGTCTCACTTTGATACCGTGTGATTTTTAGGGACTGAAAAGAGAGAGAAGTCAATACTTTAAGGTGCTTTTCAAAACTTTAGAAACTTACATATAAAACATTGTCTTAGAGAATAATTGGTAGGATTATAAGGACTCAGAAGTAAAGAAATACCAATATTAAAGTCACCAGAGTAGTTTAAATTTAAGTCACTCAAGCATAGTTATGAAATGACCATATATTTATTTTCACTTCATTCTTACTCAGTATAAAGAAAAAACTCAGTTTGGGCATATCACTGCCAAGTAATGGGGAGGATGCCAATCGGACCTCTGCCTCACTTGTTGCAGGAGCTTAACAGTGCCACTGAATGGAGAATAGGGCTAGTGGAAGACTAGAGACAGCTCTAGATCGGAAGGCAGTGCTTTGGCAGCATCTCTATTTCCGACATGTTCTGTCACTGCTGCAGCATCTTTGATATTCCAGACAAATTATAAACCAAAGTTTTATAGGCAGACACTAATTGTGCGTTGTTATTTTATGGGTGGCAGTTTAACACTATACTAAATAAATTGCAAAGTGCTGAGGATTTACAGGTGCAAGTGAGGTCAGTGGTCCAATCTTCTGAATTTAGTAAATGATAGAAAATGCTAATTATGCTGAAAAAGCTAGCCAGATAGCTTTAAATGGTATAGCTAAAATGAGTGCACATTTTGTAACAGAATTCTATTGAACATCTTAGAATAGGGCTGATAATGTTTCTGAATGAGGAAGTTAGAAGTGAAGCCTGGGCACCTACACCCTTTAGACTATTTTGAAGCAACCAGCATATAAGTGGTTGAGCTGGTGGTGTAGAAAGTTTTACTGTGACTATTTCAAAAGGTAAGTCTGCAGTAATATAAAAATCAGAAGCATGGGCAGAGGTGCTGAAAATGAAGCCTACAGGTTGCTTGTCTCTTCAGCCCAAATTTAATTATACAGGGTAGTGTTCTCAACTGCCTTGAATTACGCTGAAGGCAGATAAAGCCACAGCCATTATCTTGCTGATTATCAGTGGTTTACATAATCCATTGCTGCACTTTCCACCACGAACACGAGTGTGCAGGTATAGAAAGTGAAGTGTCAGACCTATTCCTCTAGTAGTTCAAGGTTCCTTTTTTATAAAATGCTTTGAAAGCTTTTGAATCTCTGGGCTCAAGCCTGAGAAATGCTGAACAGTCTTTGCCGTGGAATAGCATGTAATTCAAACCCACAATTCACATTGCATCCTTAGAATGAAGTGCATGCCCGGAAATAATTTTCTCTCACTTTTGGAAATTGCATAGGAATTTGTTTTTGAAACACATAGACCAAATGAAAACCACCATGCTACCAAGAGCTTTTTGTGAACAGGGAAGGCACTGAAAATGTGACAGAGCTCTACCAGTATGGAGCACTTTGCCACATTCAAAAATATTGGCACATCATATTCTACCAATTAATTCTACTTGCAAACAAGATTTCTTTGTGAGCTACCTTCAAATGTTTTCTTTTTTTTTTTCATTTAGTTTTTCTGTTATAAAAAGACAACAAAGTTTTTGTATCATACACATTAGTCTGAATTTTGCTGCTTTAGTTTTATTAAGTCAAAATATATTACTGTTAGAATGAATTCTGTTATACTTTTAAGTAGTGGCTGAGCTGCACACCTGCACTAATGATAAGATCAGAGAGTAAACATGCATGTTAATACTGCAGTGCTGAAACTGCCCATTTGAGCTGTACATCAACCACAACTTTAAGAAATGAAACTATGACTAACAGCAATATTGCCCATTAAAGACACATACACCCACCAAAAAAATGGGAGAAGATAATACCTATCCACCTTCAGAAGTTTCAGTAGAATGGGTGTTCAATAACTGAATCAAAGGAGTGCATACAGCTCTGCACAGGCAAGCCATATCTGATCACACTAGAAATAACCATTAGTATGGCCAAACAACCACCATTTTTTCACTGATAACTTAATTACGGATTTCAGTGAGGCACAGTAAGTTTCCTACAGTGGTTTTTCTATAAATACTAATGATAGGACTTGTTGACAAATCGCTTGATTTATGGAAAGCTCATTCTAGCTTTAAGGATAAAAGCTGTTGCAGCTCTTCAATTAAGCAAAGGTAGAATTTTTCAGTATTTTGGTTCCCCTTGAACTTTGGAAATAGTAGAGCATAGCCCATCAGAGATTTTCTCTGCAAAGTACTGAAGTGTTTTTCTGGAATTCAAGAGACATTCTCTTGTACTCATTATGCTATTGTCTGGTTAAATATCCAGACAGAGTTGTAGGAGGAAGAGGTAAGAAAGTCTCCCACATTGGGGCAAACATATCTGTGAAGCCTTGACAGAGTTTCTTCCAGAGGACAGAAAGATAAACACAGTGTAGAAGAAAGGAGAAAGTATGTTATACTCTGATACATTTACAACCCCACGTACAAGAGGAAAGGACGTTATGCCCCAGGGAACAGAACACCTTGCTATGGCTTTGCTTACGTATTTATTTTGCTTCAACATCCAGTTTATTCTGTTGATGCTTTTGACTCCAAATACATAAACCTTCCCAGACACATTTAAAGTCTTGCTGTGGTTTAAACCCAGCCAGGAGCTGAGCACAATGTGGCTGTTCACTCACACACACCTCCCTAGCAGGATGGGAAGGAGAATAGGGAGAAAAAAGCAAAACCCTGTGGGCTGAGATAAGGCAAAAAGTAGAAACAGAGTAAGAGAAGAAACAGTAATAACAATAATATTTATGAAACAATATAAGGCTGCACCAATAGCACAGACTATGCCAGAGACCTTATATAGTGGGCATGACTGTCAGAATGATATTGAATATCCCATTGGCTGGTTCCATTGGCTATCCTGCCTGTGCCCCCCTTCCAACTTCTGGTGAAAATTAACCCTATCCTAGATGAACACATGACAAGTCTCTTCAAGTTCAGTGGGATTTGTTCATAGATTTTAATGGCCTACTGCAGAGGAAATAGGAGTGAAGATACTGACCATCTGACCTAGAGCTGAAAGAAAGTTCAGTATGGGTTTACTATTGCTGCAAATAAAATAG
>VWZK01008215.1:33671-50377 GCA_013396935.1 Baryphthengus martii
GCAGCTGATTAGAAGGTTTTCCAGGAGTATATTTTGTTAAGTATCAGTGAATTATATAACAATTATACCTAAAAAATGTCCAATTTAAGAAGACTGGAACAATTTCTAAAATATTTTCTAAAATACAGTGTATGCCCTAGAGAAAAATAACCTTCATCACTGTGATTTTTAGTTTTACAGGTGCTTTAGGATATCTTAAAATTTCCTCAAAATTAAAATTTCCACATTGACTCCAAGGAGCCAGGCACAGACTAGTCAAAAGTCATGCAACCCTCTTCATCAGAAAGAAACAGTCGCCAGGTAAGGGTACAGAACAGTTCCTCCCATCCTAAAAAAGGTTAAAAAAAAATGAAGTGAGCCATTGCTCCAGGACAATCAGACAGCTGTAGGAACTTCATAGCAGTAATACAGGCTTCCCTGAAGGAACAGGGCACTGATCTTCTTTTCCAAACTAATTCTGCAATTAACATATCATCCAGCCTGCCCTTTAGTGTGAGAAGTATTTCAAATGGAGAGGGAAATAGCCTTGAGTACCTTTTTTTTTCCACAGAAACAGGAATAGAACAGGAAACAGAGAAACCCAGCATTCCAAGGAGGCTTTGATTTCAAGTCGTGAGTGTGCTGATACCAGCCCATCTGTAACCAGTAGAACGGTATGGATGATCCAGTCACTTACTACACAAGACATTTGTCTTTTCCCACTGAATTCCCATGAGGACCTCCATAGTAGGTAGGCTTCTACCTGAAGTATTCAGCTTGAATATCTAAAATTAAGCAACAGTTCATGCAGACCCATATCCCCTTTTCAGTCTCCACTGGTATTTCACTGCTAACAGTCTGCTGAGGATCAGTATGATTTTTACCTTGAATTGTTTACTGACTCATCTCACTCTCTGTGATGAGGTTCATGTTATTCTGTCTGAACTTAGTTCTTTTAAGGATATTCACTCAAGATTAAGGGCTTCCTCTCCCCCATCTTTCATCATTATCTGGTTTGTCGATTAAAATACACAAAGTGACAGGAATCAAGAAAACAAACTAAGAGAGAGTTCTTATATTGCATTCCATTTGGAACAGTCAATTTAAATAAACCTTACCTGACTCTGAAACCATACTTTGAAAACCTATCTGAGATGTTCTTTTTCCAAGTAATTTCGGTGTCAGTAACGGATAAGTAAATTCTAACCCTTTTCCTGGCTCTCCTCTCCCTCATCAGTGAGAAGGTGAGTTGGATGATGTAGAAGAGAAGAGATTCCATCCTTCCAGAATTTCAACGTATGAGAAGGATAATTACATTGATAAAACAAAATGAAAAACAAACAAACAAACAAAAACAAACCCACAAAAAAATCACAAAAAAAATAATCACAAAGAGAAAACCAAAGATGTTTAAAATGCTTTGTAGTACTTGAAGGAGCATATTTGAAGGATATCAAGGAGGCATCAAGAAATGATGTGACAGGAATTTGAGCATTATGTAACCGAACAGTTAATTTTTAAATATCTTAACTCATTCTTCTCTTATGATGTCATGATAATTTTGTTCAGCAGCAAGTCCTGAGATAACAGATAGTGTCTGGGACTGAAATTCTTCCAGCTGAGACACACAGTGCTGATGCCCAGTTCTTTCCTTCAATTGCAGAGTGACTTCTTTGAGGCCAGGTTCTGACAACAGCAGAGTTCTGGGTTCTCTGACTTCATCTTACAAGTTAAACAAACAAGCAAAAAAGTTTCAGTTAAAATATCTCTCCCTCGGTTCTTGCTTTTGTAGAGCTGTTTGAACATTTAAAGACAAAAACCCTCACCTTTCCTGGGTTCCAAGATTCTCCTTAACGAAAACAAACATAATTCCTTTTTAGGATAAGTGAAATTCAGAGAAGCTGAACTCAGACATACAAAAGATGTCTTATCATCTGAAAAAAAAAAGCTGATGTGATGGTGCAGGTTATCTGCACCTCATGCAAATAAAGAGAAAAACAACTATCAAGAGGTTAAAGCTTTAAACTAGGTTTCAGTAGAGTGCTGCTCAGCTGCCAGTGCTGTCAAAGTCTTCCAGTACAACTTTATGTAAGTTACGTCTTCTAAACGTTAGCTGCCATTTTTCTTTTTGAAGAAGAAACAGTTTCTTTTCTCATCATTTATCTGTCACATCTATTTGGTTTGTAGGGTTTTGAGAACAGAGATTCTGTATATAGAATAGGCCAGTGATTTTTTGAAATCTTTTTTTCCCTCCTGTGCTATATAAATATTTAGTCTGTATGTACTAGCTCAAACTGACGTGGTGGTATTTTTTTCTTAGATCATAAAGTTTGTAGTTTTGCACTTTGTCAGTATTTACACAATAAATGTGTATGTGTGTGTTTTCCATATTAAAGCTGAAGAATCAGTCAAAAGTGAGAAAATGCCAGAATTAAGGTTGTCTCCTTTGTTGCCCCTGTGTTCGTTTGCATTATAGTATTAATGTGATCCTTAGAAAGACTTCTAGGTTCCAGCAGTACTATTTATTAATAAAACACTACTAGTTTTAAATTTCATTTAGGAAAAAAACTAGGCCTTTTGAAATAAAAGCAGGGAGAGAAAGAGTAAGAGAAGGAACAGATTTGCAGTCCTTGAATGATCTGAAGTCTCCTCTGAGATGTGAAAAGCAGGATAGGAAGTGTCAAGAAGTGCACAGGTAGGATCAGCTCTGCCTGTAATAAGTAGGACACAACAAGAGAAGTACATGATGCAGAAGAAGGAGGAGATCTGCTGCCAAATGCATGACCTCCAGCCTTCATCTGCTTCTGCTAGACAGCTGCTTTCTCCTACAGCAGCACCACATTTAGTGCTGCCTAACAGCTAAGCTGGTGGCTACTCTGAAGTGTGTCTGCCTCTGTAGGTTTATCAGTCTTCAACTTAACTTTTGACAATTCTCCTCTGAGCTGTAGAAGTCCTTTTGACAAAAACATCATTTAGATGAACGTGTTTCTATAAAGAGTTACAGTTGTATTTTCTGATAAACGTAAGAAACAAACAAAATTTTTTTGTCAAAATAAATTCTCATGTAGCTTCCTGTTGGTTTTGGTTTTTTTTTTCCTACACAGACGACAGTCTTACTCAATGCACAGATAGAGGAGAGCTTGCAGAGTAAGCAGCTATTCACTGTTTCGGTTTATCTTCAGTCTGCAGTGTGCAGTTCGTAGCATTGTTTATTTTCCGCTGTTTAAGCTTTAAAACCAGTCTCATTAATTTCTTCATGTGCTTTTTATATATTTCCTGAAAGCACTTGGCAAACAGGATTTTATTTTTACTGTATTGTGCTTACAGAGTTGAGACAGAGGAATTAAGGTCAAAAGTGCCATTTGTGTTGGGTGTTCAATCAGATATCCCAAAATCCAAATCTTGTGGGCTACTTATTGTTACACATGGCTTTTTGCAGTTGCAGTTCCCTTCTTCCTGATTGGAGGTGGAACTGTCAGCAGTCAGCTGTAAAGCTCAGGCACTTCTTTGGACACCTAGCAAAGAAGGAGCACAATCAAGGACCATCCATGGAAGGTACTTAGCCTGGACAAGGGATGCAGAGAGCTGTTTCCCCCCAGGTGGCTTGAGACATTCTCCTGCAGTCTCCTTTCCTTCACGGTGCTGATTCTTTTATAGGGCATAGCCCATTAGTAGTGGTGTTTGAAGCCTTGTTATGATCCCCCTGACAGGGGACTTTTAAAGTCCCCTACTGTATTTCCTGCAAACCTCTCCTGACCTTTGGCAAAGTGAAATTGTATAAGTATCTCCTAATTTAATCAACCTTACCTTTTCTTTTGTTTTTGTGAAAAAGGTGCGAAACACTGCTCTGTCTTGTGGACTATCTGTTTCACTTAACTTAAAAAGTTTTTGCCTGTAAACACTAAAGGTTCTCAGTGAAGCAGCTGCAAGAATCATAATTTTTCACATGTGCAAAAGAATATATTTTATTTGGGTTTTTTTCTCCTTTGAAGCAACAAGCTACTTTTTTCTAGATATTTCTGAAAGCAATTATTTTTTTTTTGTCTACATAATGTGTGGAAAAAAGTACTAAAGTAGCGAAAGTTTACTAGAGTTTTAAACCAATGTGTATAAAGTGTTAAGATAGGACATACCAGGGAAGGATTTCTTCTGACTATAATAGATAAAACTTGAGAGCAGAGAGGTGAGGGACAGAAGGGAAAAGGACTGTCACCAAACTGTTATTGATTTGTTACTTACAAATCCTTTTGTGCACACCTATTAAGCAGCTGAACTCATATGCTACTGCTCTGATGTGCTTACAGAGTGGCACCAGCTAATCACGATTACACTGTGCCATTTCTCCCACTTCTCTCACCTTGCTGAGTCTCTGAGTGCAGAGAGCATGGCCCCTGCGAGCCACAGAGAACCTATAAATCATATTCTCACCTGCCTTCTGTATTTGGCACCAAGGTCAGCTAATGGCTTTCCTATGTGCTCCTGTAATTTTACTTTTCCATACCAACCACACCTTTCAGATCTGGAGAGATGAATGCGCAGTTAGAAGACACACTGGTCTCTCCCTACCCAGTAATACTAACTATGTCCCTAAATTGTTTCTACAATTTAGTTTTATCTTTGGGCCACACAACAGTTGTGTGTGTTGCAAGATACCAAACTCATTTCTCATAGATAAGAATAACATAGATGTTAAGACCCTCTTGACTGCATTTATAATGTTGAATAGTTTCTCCTTTTGAGACATGGATAACCTTTTCTGCTTCCTGTTAGCAATTTCATGTTCCCTCCCCCGCTTATCCTTTAAATGGAAACACAAGTCTGCCATTTAATAAAACCCCAATAATGATCCTGCTTTAAAGGACAAGGGCTAATCACTTGCTGCTTAACATTCCAGACACATGACAGTGGAGGAGAATAAATCAGTTAAACAGCAAGATGCAGCACAACTAATTTTCATGTAAAAGGTGGTGATTGCCTTTTTTTTTTTTAACCATTGTGATTTTTTTTTAAGCTGTTAAAGCCCAAACATTCTCGTCTATCAGTTTATGAATTATTAATAAAAAAAAAAAGAGAGAAAAGAGGCTTTCTTTTTCTAAATATCATCTGCTAAGCCACCACAGACTGAAGTGCCTCACACTGATTCCTGATTTACATAGTCCCAGTTGGAAGTTAATGAAGACTGCTGAGCCACCTTTCAACATGCAGATAAACCTTCATGTATTTAAAAGCAGGGAATATGTGCTTGTTGCTGGCAAATTATTCATCTAAGATCTGAAGTTTCTGACACCGCCTGCGTCAGATAAACTGTCACCCAAATTGCAAACTAATTAGTGATTCAAACATTTTCGAGCTGATTGATGACAGAATAATTTACGCTTGTTTCTCAGTTTCCAGCTGGCATAGGCTGCTGACTGGAGCCCTAATTAACGCTGGTACATCAGTCATGTTCTGCCAAGGCAGCACATACAATTAAAAGGCAGTTTAAATGGAATATCACATTAAAAAGGCTGGTAGATGCAAATGTGAGGAAACAGCACTTTAGGATAAAATGACAACAGAACCCCACAAACCAAAACACAATGGAACAGGGATTTTTTATTTATTTATTTATTTTTTTAAATGAAGAAGTAAATTATATTCCACATAGGCTATTTAGCAAAATAAAAAAAAGTGTGGAGGCAAAACATGCACACTAAATTCTTTGTTGTTACTAGTCTAACAAGTTTTAACTAGATGTTTTTCTCTAAATATTTGCTAGGAAATTGATGTATGCTTGCATTTTGGATTTCAGCTATTTAAAAATGAAATAGAGGGCACCAGTGATATCTGTGAAATTATTTACAGTGATAGTGTAGTGATACGTACTCGTGAGGAACATATGCTGGAGCAACAATCAAAACTAGTCTTAAGTAACAAAAGATCTAATCCAAAACTCACTGACATCAAGGGTAAACTGGTCATGGGATGTGTAGGAGAGTACTGCAAATATCCAGATACCCCCCTACTCTTATGCTGTGGGTAGAAATACAACCTGTGACCTGATTCTGCATCAGGCACATATTGCAGCTTATAACTACACAAAGGCAGTCCTCTGTAGTGCTGCTGTGAGGCAGGGGTTTTTTTTTAATTTATTAGGCCTATTTTATTATATACATATTATAGCCACGATATCTGTGTATCAGTTGCACTCTAACCAGCAAGCAGCCTGCTAGGAGGAGATGCATTTTGTCATCTCAGTAAGGAGAAATGAGGATAGTCGTAACACATGTTCTCATTTACATTTGAACTACAAGAGTGTTGACCGTTTGCAACTGATGATCAAGCTAAGGACAAAACCAGCCCATCTTGACACAACTCACAATAGGCATTAAGCCTGCAATGCCAGACCCCTGTTGCAATGTATGCTGCATATTTGATGACACTGGTTTATCTTACTCAGTGACCTCTGTGGGAGGAAAAGTTTTCATGAATATAAACAGCCCTGAGGTTCGTAACTTGTCTGCTAAGGTGTTTTTGAGATTATCTATAGCACATGACAGATGAGCCCTTGACTCTTTACAGCTCTCAAACACAGAACAAAGAGAAGTCACTGTAGTAACTGCAAACAGACCTCGAGACAGGAGATGTGCGAAAACACTCTAATTTGTTTCTAGGACCATAGCAGACTGAAAGCTACATCACTCAGTGCAGTCACACTTTGCTGTCAAATACTGTTTTGCAATGCCATATATTTGCACCTTAAAAAATTTTAGATAAGTAATAATTTACATTAGTATAGTGACGGGAGGTTCATACATCAGCTTTGACAGCTGAGCTATTTTAAGGAGCTTTACAAATCAGTGAATTGGAGATAAGGGGTGAAACTCACCTTAGACATAAATAAGCCCAGGTTTTCTCACTCTGGAAGAGCTGGGCGACATTTTTGCTGTAAGGCATCGTGAAGGCCGCGTGCTGCTGACCCTGTTGTATTCATGAGACAAGAGCCACCATAAAACCTTAGCTTAGGCTTTATATGTCATGTCATGTCACGTATCTTCTTCTATCTTGACTGAGGTGTCCAGCACTAAGCTCACTAGTAAACACCGAGGCACCCTGTAAGTGCCCAGGGACAGTGAAACCCCAATGGGCACAACAGATGGGATGCCCAGCAGCTGATAGAAACTACGGGATGAGGACAATCTGTAAAGGGAGTGTGGGGAGTATCAGGCAATAGGCAAGCAACAATTGTCAGAATTGTTATGTAGGATTTTGGGACCTACGTTTTCACAATCACAGTTCCACTCCATTGTCCCCTTTTTAAATCTGATTTTCACTGCTTCACTTACAACAAAAATAGTCTCTCCTCAGCTATAGAATGTGCTTTAGGACAACAGGATTTTGCTCTATTTTATATTAAAAAAAAAAGATATCAAAAGCATCAGTCTATCAGCAGAGCTAGCAGTAAGAAAGAGAGACAGAACAGTTTTATTATTAAAATCTCACATTGAGGATATAGGACAAATAGATAACATTTTGTGTTTTCAGTAAGAAAGCATATCCCGCATAGTGGAGGGCAGATTTTGGTTTTTATTACAAAGTCTTTCTTACACATCTCATAAAAAATACTTGCAATCTATAGTCAACACTCCCGTATATGAAGTGTTGGATAATAGTATCAGAGCTTGTGGGTTAAACAAATGGAGCAAGGAATTGTTCTGCTGCTGCTTTCTCCTCTTGTTTCCGTACTGTTACTGATCACAGTGGTGGCTTGCTACGTCTCCCCAGAGAGAAGCAGTTCTGTAAGAGGAGGAATTCTGAATTCCCTCTGAAAACTCAAACTTCTAATATGCAATGTAAATACAACAAGTGCTAGCCAGTTTGTGTTCATAACATATTAACCGAGTGCAGTACCACCTGCCCAGTGGGGAACCCAGAAAAGCCTGAGTGCTTAGACTCTCATGAGCTTTCTCTAAAGCTCTCTATCTGAACACATGCAAATCTTTCCAATGTGAAATATGTCTTCTTCCCTTTCAAACAATTTCCCCTCAGGTTTCCTAATGTGAAGGTTTATTTTCTTTGATGAGAATAGAGTCTACACAATTAAACATGTTTATAACACAATTTACTTCGGTAACTCAAGGGACAGAAAAGTGTTCAGGAAAACTGATTGGGAGGGCTATTTAAGGATTTCAGGTTTTTAAGAGATTTTTTAATATTCTTTATGTTTAGAAGGAATTTTTAACCAATGCAAGCCGAGATTAAATAAGTGCAATACTGTGAGAAAGGAAATAAAGACAGTGTTGCACTGTCAAACTGCGCACCTTGGAGAGCCAATTTCAGCTCATCATTTTGCCACAAACTTACATGACCTTTGGGAAGTTGCTTAATCCAATGGCACCTCATTAACCAATTTGTAAAGAGAGTAAAATAACATTTCCTCTCTCTAACTATCTTAGTTGTTCACTTGAACTTGCAAAGTACTATTTGTATGAACTCTTCCATTTGAGATGTGAGTAGCTATATATACTCTGGTGCTTAGCTTGTAAATTCTTCTGGATAATCTCTAAATCAATGAATACCTGGAGCCAACCTTATTCGTAAGTTTTACCTGCAGCTACAAAAATGTGAAATAACTAAAAGTTTTCACATTTAAAGCATAGACCATTGCAATTGTTTTGAGAATACATAATTTTTGAGCCCTGCTACAGCAGATTTTCAAGATTTCTGAAGATTTTTGTACATGAACTTTATTTAGAAGAGGTGTATTTCAAAAACACATTTTACTTAGGCTCATCTTAATTTTTTCCACTTATTTCCTTCCCAGAAATTACACTCTCCTCAGAGTTATGCATCCTGTAGTAGGAACCACAACACATGTGGCTCTACTTCAGTATGCATTGCCTAATGGGAACTGTTATGACCAACAAAATCTGAATCCTCTCTGATCCTCTGCGTGTTTAAAGGAGTGCTTTGCTTTCATTGCCCATCCTTTGAGTTTTCCATTAGGCCTTATTTCTTATTCCTCTATACTTCCAGCAGCAAAATGTTTGAAAAGATCTATAAAACTAACACTTCCTTTTGTGGGAGTTCAGTCCTCAGTTACATCAGCAGGTATCACATCCCAGTGGTGCTTGATTTTATGCACCAGAAGCATCTCAACAAGAAGGTGATGAGCTGCTGGAAATGGTAGGTCACAGAAGTGAAAGCTAGTCCTGAGGCATACATCATAAGTAAAGTGAGAGGAAGATGAGACGGCATGGAAAAGGAAATAAAGTTCTATGGGAAGCTATTATGTTGACAAAATCTTATAAATGTATCAAACATATAACAAGGACAGATTAAAGAAAGTGCTAAGTGATCCTAGAATGTAGTACTGAAAAAGCCAAGATACAGCAGGTAGTATTAGTAGTAGTAGCAAACCAGGAGAGAGATGTTGATTTTGAATCTGAAACACGGTTTGGGTCTGAATCAACTTTGGGATCACTCTGACTTGGCCTCCCTTTTTTCCTTTAGGTTTTGCAGTTCTTTCTTCAGGATTATATTGTTATATGTGGATCACAGCTGAAAAACAAATACTCTGTGAAGCTGCAGAGGTTCATTAAAGCAGTTCCACTGATGAATCTCCTTCTGTGTCACTTAGGGTGGTCTGAAGGTACAAAATTCGATTGCATCTCACCAGCACTTAACACCAAGACAGAACAAACTATGCCTAGACCATGCAACACAGAATCCCAGTGCTAAAGAGGTACATGCAATAGCAATCACAATAGAAGTAACAAGTAGCCTAGAGGCTTAATATAGATAATAGGAAGCTCAAAGAACAACAGATATCCTTCCTTTGCAGGAACAAGGCTGGTTTTAACACTCTACAAACAAATGGTACTATTCTATCCATTCATTTTGACAGAATGATATTGGTTTTATGAATTTGTAGCTCCGAAAAGAATTAGGTTTGTTGTTCGCTTGGGAATAATTCAAGGTATATTTATAAAGTATAAAAAAAAAATGCTTTAAAAAAAGAAAAGAAAAAGAAAAAAAGAAAGAAATGTAAAAAAGGAAGGAAATACTCAAGAATGGTGGAAACAGCTATCTGGAAAAACAGTAGTTCGGGTATACACAAAAAAGATAAGGATGGAGCTTCTGCTTCCTGAGATACTTCCCGTGATCATTTGGTTATTAACATCTTCCGCCTTTTAATCCATGGCTCCTGAAATTCTATGTACAGCTCTTCCTCTTCAAAGTGTTTTGTAATTGGCACCAACTACATTACTTGTAAAGTTGCTCAAATATTTTCTCCTGACGAGTATCTTCTGTTCCTTGAAATGGTAGCTGGTGCAAGAAAAGTGGAGCTTTTTTTCCTTGATTCAAATCATAGTGATTCAGATTTTAAGTACCAGGCACAACGTGTATACCAAACCTTTATAGTTTCTCAATAACATACCACATCTTAAAAGTCATAATATTAACTGAATGTATTCTCCATGGACAAATTAAGTGAAATTAAACTTCCATCCTTCCTCCCCCTCAAGTCTTTTATTTCTATCATTGATGACTTTCAGACAAATAATCTTGCTGTTCTTTCAACAAGGGAGACCCTAAAAAACAGGAGGGCTGTGAAACACTGTGTGCTTCATAACCAGAAATAATTAATCTCTAAAGTACATGAGAGTTTTCTATTTTTCCATAGTAATGGAAAATTTGCTGGCAGAAGAGAGCAATTGTATGTGATTACATAGTTACATGGACAAGTGATTTTATGTCACACACACGTACTTATATGTGTGTGTGTTGCAAGTACATATACATATGTACTAGCATATGACCAGAACCTCATCTGCCATAAATAACCAACTTCAATGGAATTCCACTGATTTACTTTTTCTGCAAATCTGGTCTCATGTATGTGTCTGCACATATATTTCAAAGAGAGAAGCATTCTACATTCTAGAACTATTTTAGATCTATTGAGTGAAATCCCAGTCTGAAATAACAGGAATTTTGCTATAGACTTACTACAGTATTTTAATGTCTTTAATTTTTCTGTAAATCACTTATTCTAAGGAAGTATTTTTACTTCTCTAAGACTTCAAAAACCTTTTGAAAAATATTATGAAAATGCAGATAACCTAATAGATACAACATTGATATTCTGTGCTTAGAAATGGTCATGTTGCCTTGGTAAATTTTCAGGAATTGAGAACTGCATTGTGTTTCGTGCCTTATTGATAAAGTGGCTTAAAGGAATGCAAAACTACTTTCTATTTGTTTGTTTGTTTAATTTTTATTTATTTGTTTATATTTGCAGTGTTTTGTGATAGTTATATAGTCATTTTGATAGAAAGTGATTATTTCAATTTATTCTAAATGTCCAGTCCATTTCCTCCATTTGAAACAAGAACAAATAGTTCTTTCACCAGTGGAAAATTATTATTCCGCCCAGTGAAAAAAAAATATGAAGGAAAAAAAAACCAACGTTTTTCAAATTCTAATCAGAAGCACTACTTGTCTATTTAACAAAATCTTATACTCAGTTGAGTCAATCAGCCATCACTCCACAGAACTAATTAGAGCTGCAAAAATCTGGACAAATGTTAGTAAAAAAAATCTACAAATATGAGGATACTATTAAAAACCCTGTATCTTCATTGTTTTCTTGTGTTGTTTTCTGTTCAGAAACAAACATAGGAGTGCTTTCTGGTGGCAAAGTTGAAGGAAAACAATGAATTAAATGAAAACTGAACAATATCCATGGAAAAAGAGTTCTAAATGTATTTAACTAGAAGTCTGATTTTAAGGCTATAATTCAATTCCCCTTCCCCCAAAAACCTGCACATCTCTCTCCCCTCCACACTGCCTCTGTTACACAGCTCCCTTGTCGTTGCTCTTACATTAATCCCTACATTGTGCTGGTAAAGCATTTGCAGAGTAACAGGGTTGGGAGTTTGATCCAATTGAGAACACAGCTAAACAGAAAGGGGTATGAAAGGCAGTTTTCTTTGATCAGTTTCTCAATGCGGTTTACTATGAGACTGCACAGTTAGTTGTGCTGGCACAATACAGAAGCCAAGCATGTGATGAACAAGAAGTAGGGAGAAGGGATGGGGTTGGACTTCTGTTTGGTGATAATGCTGATTCAAATGAATATCAAGGAATAACTACAGAGTTATTCTCATTCTATTAACAAAAATATATGTCACTGTCATACAGCATAACTATTTTACTTACTATGAGGGTGGTGAAACACTGGAACAAGCTGTCCAGGGAACCTGTGGATGTTTCGTCACGGAACGTGTTCGAGATCAAGCTGGATAGGGTTTTGGGCAACGTGATCTAGTGGGAGGTGTCCCTGCCCATGCCAGAGGTTTGAAGCTAGATGAACTTTGAGGTATTTTCTAACCCAAACCATTCTATGATTCTGTGATTTTTCACAACTAACTCATTAATTATAGCCGAAAACTGAAATATCCTTCAAACCAATCTTGTTGAGATCAGGCTGTAGCAGTAATTCCCAAGCTATGATCCATGAGTCTCAAGCAGATCAAGAGAAGTCACTCATGATTTACAGAGAACTGATTTAAAATTCTACACTTATTCTCCATAATTCTTTCAATTAAACTACTGCTGTTAACCAAATGTTATCAATCAGGAGTGCTGGCAACCTGTCCTCCCTACATAAAGTTTGTAGGGCTCATTGTGTACTAATCTGGCAGATTTAGTAGAAAGGCCTCAAGACATTAGTGCCGCCTGCCCTGTCAAATTGCCAGATATTTTTTCTTCCATATACAGGTTAAAGAGTACAGTATGTGGTTGTAGCAAAGCTACTTCTGCTCAAGATTCTGTATATAAACTTCAAGTGGACAACAATCTTGAGCTTGTACTAATACAATCAGCAAATACACATATCTGTTATTTCAATGATAACATCCACTGCAAGGCTGACGGCCTTCACCAGAGGAACTAGTCAGAGTGCTGCTGATGGTATCGTTTCGAGTGTGCCAATGTTATCTATTCAATCCTTGAGGCAGCTAAGAAGATAAGCGTAGCATGAAAGAGATGCTTTCACTTACAGCCAATTAAAAAACCAAAGTTACAGAAATGGCAAAGGAAGAAATTGTGATTTTCTCACTCCCACTTACATGCAATTATTTGTATGAATGGTCCCATTGCAATAAAAGTTACTGCTTGGGTGTTTAAGTGCTCATCAAGGAACAGACACAATTCAAATAATTTCAAACCAGAAGTGCTTTTAAGAAAAATCAGGATTTGCTCAAAACAGCTCTTCAAAGGAAAAAAATATTCAGCCAAAAATGCTAGCTATTTTTAACCCTAAATTCTGAAAAAAAAAAAAGAGAAAAAAAAGGTCATTTTTAATTTTTTTCCCCCAAGGGCTGTCAATGTTATTATCTGCTACGTGTAGAAGTTATTTGACTTCAGATTAACATTGCTAATTTTGTTTTGCTAAAATTCCTTTCTTTTCTCCTCCAGTTCCTTAATTTCCTTCTTAAGTAGATTTACCACATTCTCCTATGTATTTCACCAAATACTGCCTTTTTTTTTTGAAAAGCAGAACTAGGTGTTTAACTCTTTTAATTGTGTTGACAGGTTGCAATCAAAAAAAGGTGCAGGTTATGTTTCAGGAAGAGACAATTACTTCTTAATCTTCAGTCTATCAGTATCTTTCCAGAAAACTGGGGAGCATCTTTTCTGAAAACACATTTTTTTGAAAGAGCTGCTATGTGACTGTCATTGAATTTAAGTCAGAGTCACAAGGTGAACTCTCCTGTCACAGTAACAAAAACCAAAATCAGAGTAAGCTTGTAGAAGCTTATTTTTCTTCTTTCCTAATTAAAACACTACAGACACATGTTTGAAATAGAAAAATGAAAAGATATGATACATATTCTACTTAGTTTACTCTGCTCTGTTATTTGAAACCAGATCTATTTTAAAAAAAAATTTACTGATTTTGGTTTAAAACACATTGTCAAAAAAAGTGCTTTACTACCAAGATGTTTGTCTGAGCCAATAGGATAATTCCTATGGCCTGTTTAAGTCCAACACAAAACAGACAGTACTTCAAAGGTGCTTGAAGGAACAACTTAAAAAAGCTCTAAAATTCTAGGATAATCTGTCTAAAGGCAGTTCCTTCTTTAGCCTTGGCTTTTAAGTTTTTCCTCTCATTCAAAACTCATACCTGGTGGAGTGTGTGCACGTGCATTTTAGAAAGAGAAAGATCAGAGCCTCAGCTAATGTTTGTGACAGTAAGCTTCAAACACTAAGGCCACACCTTGCTTTTCTTCTGAATGTCATTGTTTTCTTCTGTTGATATCCACTCTTTTTCCCACTCTTCTATATACTTTTCTGTTTGTCTCATTTTTATGGTAAGCAGGGCTAATTATTTTCAAATGAGCAGTTTTCTTTAGGCCGATCTTTCTGTTCTCTTTAGCCACTTCTGAAGTCCTTCTTCTCAACAGACCATTCCCAAGGTAGGATGACCCACAGTAGTTACTACACCCTAGTAATTTGCATCCGGCCTTTACATTATTTCCTACATCACTCTCCACCCTATTGGTCCCTGGCCAGAAAAGTTTAGCACCACCTACCCAAACAAGGCAGTGCGACAGAGTACTGCTGTTATCATGAAAAAAACCCACTATGGAAAAACTGAGGTATGGTAGAAAACTGTATCAAAACCACAGCCTATGTGCTAGATACAAACACTTGCTTCTAGCTGTGAGCAGTAGAGACTGTTTTAGTCCTTCTGACTGCATGTGCAGATGAAAAGTCAGACACTGACAGGAAAACGTCTTCTACCAATGTATCAATTGAACTGAAGCGCTAACTGTGTGGACACGCTGAACCTAAGTCAAAACTGTGGTACAAGAGCCTATGTCTTCTCATTTTGCTGTGAGATTTTCATGATGTGACAGCTGATAGCAACTCAGTCAAGGAATTAGGAATTTGATGAGTACACATCCTCTTCTGAAAAATAAAGGGGAGGGGGAAGAAAGAATGAAGAGAAAAAAAAAACCTTCAACCTGCAAAGTATGAATAGCCTGAAATCACATTATACCTCAGGCTTTCCAAAGTAAGAGCTGCCAACATAGTTGTCACAGACAGAGCCTGATTGAGGAGAAGAATTTTTGGCAGAGAACAAAATGTTGCCTCCTATTTTCACTGCTTGGAGCTGTGGTGTCAATATTGCAAGAGTCAGTGTCCATCAAAGAAAAAGAAAAAATAAGTCCATTGAAAAATAAAAGCATTGATCCAGGAGTCTGTTAAGGTAGAGGTAAACAATGCAGCTATCAATAAAAGATTCTGACCCGAAAGGTGTATTTAATGTGAAGATAAATTATATTGGTTTTCCATTGTGCAAGGACAATATTCAAATGTTTAGCTTTTCTAGTAATGGTCCAAGCATTGTTACATGTTTGCATATATCTTTGCCCAGCGTGAGCTCTTCAAAGCCACAGAAATAACAGGGTATCTCATGTATAGAGCAAATGAAGCATCTCAAATGGATCTCTTTATGTGCTACAGCTGTCTCAGTCTCTCTTGAACTACCTTCTTAAACCATTTCTCAACAGGCACTGTTCTTTTTCTAGTGCAGTTGTCAATAACCTTTACTTGGTACTTCCAGGATGTTGGGATTTCCAAAGCTGCATTCCCTGAAGGTAGCTGTTCTTCATTGTGCTGAACTGCATTGAAAATGAGAATGCACAAGCCAGATTCAGAAGCAGCCAAGCACAGTTTAGTCATTCAGGTTGTTCAGGAGCAGCCAGGGCCATTCCCACAGACAAGTCTTTCACCATGTCAGGACATGTAGGGAAGAGAGGATTGAGTAATGTGATCAGAAAAGTATCCATCTTACTAGGGGAGGAGTGGATGGCAGTTTTATGTTGAACAGAAGGTAGCAGGAACTCAAATGTGACTTAGCCTGAGTGAGGGCAATGGCAGAGCCATCCTGAAGTCCCTGGAGAGCTCCAGTTATTACCTCACAGGGCTTTCAGGGGGAAGCAGCTTGTCCTGTTCACCATGAGGCACTGAAGTGTGAGTATCAACATCAGACCAGTATTTCAGCCTCTTTGAGGCAGAGGCTTGGCAGCACTTTTTTGAACCAGCATGTCCAGCTGATGCACCAACATTTACCCATCTTCTAGTCCAGCTCTAAAGCACTACTGAGTTTATCCAAAATGTAAATCACCAAGTTGGAAAAAAAGATGTAAAGCTTCAAACATCTCACAGAGTTACCAGGACAGCACCAAGCTTGCGTACAGTGTCTGGCCTCTTGGAGAATGAGGGAGGACAAGGATATGGAGGACAGGAAAGGGTTTAATTAGAGGATTGACAGGAACAGGGACAGAAGGAAGGAGAAATAGGTGAAAGAAGAGGGATAGAATAGAGAAAAATGCTGAGTAAATGGGAAATAAAATGAAAAGCATGAGCAAGGTAAAAATAGTAGTAGTAAGGCAGTGTTAGGGTCAGAAAAGAAAGATTTAAGTGATAGATGACAGATTTTGTAGAGTAATGTAAACCTGTATATGCTTACACTGTGAAATTATAGCATCTTACTCAAAGGATACTGAACAATATATGAGAGGTGTGCTAAAGGTAAGCAAAGGAAGGAAAAAATATTAAATCAAAGTCAGAAGCATCTTCTTCCCAAATCCTGCATCCACCTAAATGTTACACATCTTAGTGAGATAGCTTCAGAGCATTATTACTAAATGTTTTAACTATATTTAATA
>VWZK01008217.1:0-58235 GCA_013396935.1 Baryphthengus martii
CCCTAATATTCTGTGATTCTGTGAAAGAAAAATGCCGCAAATTCAAAATAGAAGGTTGCGGCTTAGGAGCACAAATCCCATTTTGCTGATAGTGCTGCTTCTGTCTTGCACGTTGGAAGTTTTGCCTAGAGATTCGTAATTAGACGCTTAAAAAGAGGTTTTAAGTGTTTGACCTTAGGTCCTGTAATTGGCATTTTATGCTTATGAGCACTTAAGAAAGAAAATATGCCTTGGGATGTGTTTCTGTTTAGGATGATTATCTGTTCCTGTGTGCCATCTTACTTCTGATTCTCATGCCCTTCCAATGCTGTGCATGAGTCCCTTGCTTCCCTGTACGGAAAGATAACTGAGCAGACATGTAAATCAACCTTCTGTAACTCTTGCACAGCATTTCATATTCTGTCACAGAGGAGCAATTATCTGTCACATTAATATGGTTCTTATTACAGTATTTATACTGTAATAAGTTTGACACTCCCTGTCTTTCATCATTTTCATTAGCATGAAAAGTAAGGTTTTAACAACTATGGTAATAGGTAATAATACAGCATTAGAACATAAATCTATTGAAGATACAGATACCCATGAAAAGACAGGGAGATGTTATAATTTGCTTGCAGCACTTATTTTGGGGACAGATTTGTGTAGGTGGCTTAATTTTTAGTAAGGATTCACTATAATTATCAGAACTAACAGGAATGCTTGGCAAAAAAAAAAAAAAAAAAAAAATCTTTGGGTTGTAATTAAAAATGAGAGCTAGCAGTTGCAGTTACAAATGACCAGCTTTCAGGTCGGGTGTTGGACACACATTCCCTTCCTAACTGACCGACGTGTGTCTAACTGTTATAGTTACAGGAGGGTTCATTGCCAGAATCCAAGAATTTGATAAAGGAAAAACACTTTAAAACAGTGTGTGTTCACAGGCACAGGTGGGCTAAACTTTAACTGAATTGAGCCAGAACTTTGAGTTAAATACTTTAATTGTTAGGATATGCTTTATTACTCTTGGAACTGTGAAGCACTTTGCAGAGTCAGTGAAACCCCCTTTAAATAACCAGAGAAGAAATTGGCCAGTCAGAAAAATTTAGTGAGATAAAGACAACCATTATTTGACAGCGTAGGGCCATTCAATGGAACTGTATAAGGTACGGAAAATACAGAAATGGACAACTTCTCTATACAGTCAGGAAAGCAAAAAGACTTTAGTTATCCAAAATAGCACTTGAACACAATATTGCAGTTAATTTGTGATGTAATGGAGTGTTTAATGGCTTTCGGTGGTCAGAAAATTGTTTTTAGAAAGAGTGTGGGTAAGAATTTTAAAGGCACCCAAGTGATTTACAGCAGTTCCAGACTGCACTGTGCACTGTGGTGCTGAGAAGCCCCAAGCGGGCACTGTCTGCTATGGTGCCAGAGCTGAATGCAAAGCTGAGGTCTCTTGGCAGCACTGCTTCAGATCTAGAGAGACCTGAGCCCCTCCGCCCTATGCATATATATTAACAGGCTCAGAGCTGCCTCAAGGACTGTACACAGCCCTGCACTGCTTTCCACAAGAATAGCCCATTTGCTTTGGGCAGGATGATCACTTTTATGCTGTAGCACTATCTCCTTTGACTGAGCTCTGGGATCGAACACTGCATACTCGAATGTGCCTGCAAGCAAATTGTATGTGTTCAGGCGACACTTCTCTCTAGGACTCAAGTTCTAGTTTTTGGATCCATACGTGATGATGGGACTTTGCTTTCACTGCTGACCTAGTGCTTTCAGAGGGTAGTTGTGACTTTGCACGTGACTTGGCTACAGGCTCTGTCACTTAGATTTTCCTGGTCTCAGCATCCACATATTAAAATACATTGTGCCTCCTTGGGAAAGAAGCTGGCAGCATGAGGTCTGTCTGTGTGAAGATGATGAGGCTCAATAAATGTGAACTTGTGCATACTCTTTTCCCTGTGCAAATCCGTGCACCTGGCAGAAGGAGACTGCCTGCGACCAGAAGCAGCCAGCCAGTGTGTTCAGCAGCTCTTCCGAGTGTTTAGGCTCCATCTCAGTGCACTGAACTGTTCAAGCAGACCTCTGGTTAGTGATGAGGTGTATTTGTCAACTGCAGCCCTTTTTTCCTGTGAGTTAATCAGTCATTGTCACTTCAGTAACTGAGCTGATTGTTACTGGTATCTGTATCACAAATCAACATTTGTGATACAAAACTTAATGTCTAGTAGAAATCAGAGCAATCCACAGGTGAAGGTGAGTGCTCCCATCCCCATTTAACTTATGGGAAAACAGCAATGAAAAACAGTTTCTGAAAAGCAGCAGAGCTGATAGCCATTGGAATAAAATCCTGCCTCTTACCATCCCTACAGATGCTTCATAAATTTCAAGTGTGCATAATGTGCAATTTGAGACATATTTTGATATATATCCTTTTGACAGATAAATCATAGCCTATCCTTGTGTTTCCCGATAGGATAAGTCTGATTCTTAAAATGGATTTCGAGTGTGAATATTCATGTTCACAAAACCACATTCTACTTAAGTATTCTGTGGTAGCTGTAGGTTTAAGCACATACTCTTGCCAGGTAGTTTGCTCACTACAGCCTTGACCATAAGAGTTTGCAATCTAGAACTGGATACAAAGTAAATTCATGTGAAGTAAACAAATAATTGTCTATGGAGTAGTTACCATCACTTTAGCTTATTTTCCAAATCAAGAGTTCAGTTCCACATGAATGGTGAACTGTCTTGTATTATCTTTATCACCTTTTTTCAATGCAGTGGGTAATTCATGAACACAGGAAGCACATGAAGCCCAGGCTGTCCATTTGTGCCTAGGGAGAATGTGACTCGGAGCCCGTCTCCCCAAGAGTCTCTTCTCTTTGAGGAATGCATGGAGCTAAAGGAGTAGTTGCATTATGCAACTAGAAAGATCAAGAAGATGGTTGTCAAGCATTCAAAATATTGTTGTACAGGCAACAACTTCTCCAAAGTCCTTTCTGAAAATGAACTGGCAGTTTCAAATTACTCTGATAGATTGAGTTAAAATACCTTTAGATTCTCAATGGGTTGATGCAGCCCCTACTCTCTAATTATGCTGGACTTTCCAGCAACCGTGACTGGTTTCCTGGGTTAGAAAACTTCTCCTTGCATCCATTAACTCCCGCCCTTTGTCACATTCAGAAGAGTCATGCTTGGCAGTGTAACAGCAACTTTTGGACAGCGTATGCCTGCATTCAGAGGTGTGCTGATCTCCTGAGATGTATACTTCCATTCCTCAGATGCATCTGCAGGGTGACATCTGCGTACTGATGGTGAAAGACAAGCAGGAATAAATGCTGCAGGCCTTTTTATAAAAATTCTGGTGCCTCTGTATTTACGTAGCAGTGTGGCCTGATTATTCAGGAGCTTTGAGGCTTATCCCAAGATGATGATTTTTACATCAAAAGCCGATTAATGGAAGTTGACAGCCTTGTGTCTGTCCAAACACAGTATGAAGTGATAATAAGTGTGGAATTGCTAGTCAGTAGGGTCCCATGTCACATACTCAGACTAGATAAATGATGAATATGTAACGAAGTTACATAGAATTGAGACAGATGGCTCTAGCTTTTGATAAACGCATGTATCTCCACAATCAGATAATAATGCCAATGCGTGGAAGATCAATTGGGATATAACAACTTTGAAAATGAAAATAATTTCTCTGCTTTCACTTTAAGATGCGCATTTAAAACAGCATCAAGCTTAATTTAATTATAATTTTTTTTCATCATGAAATTAAACGAAAAGAAGAAAAGAAAACCCAGGAAAAAAAATACAGGAACATTTTCATCTTATTTTGCTTTGAACTGTGATGATTTATCTACTGCATATAATGAAATACCATTGCTAAAAAGACAAGACAGTTATTTTCTGTCCGCTAAACATTAAGATAGATTGATGGTCCCCACCGTGAAAAGGACTAAATGAAGTTCTTGACACCTTTTCAGGAGATGTCATTTTGTTCCTAAGAACTCTAGTTATAAGGAAGCCTATAATATGGTCCACCTGTTTTTGATAGGGATGTTTAATATTTTACTGAATACTTAAGATGCAAAGTCCTTGAGATAAATCAAACTCTTTTTCTGTCTCTTGATTTTACTGTTTTACTTAGGTACATCTTTCAGAGAATTGACATAATTGACTAGGGATATGGTATAAAAAATATCATTTGAAATAATGTCATTACCAAAAAGTAAAGAATTTTGAGAAAAAAATAATTATGAAGCTCATGAAATTTATAGTTTCTGCATATTACAGATTAGTGAAAGAGTAATGGCAGCATCTCTGCATAATTTTGCACAGTGGTTGTGTATTATCTGAAATGCTGTCTTTTCCTTTGAATTTAAAGTCCTTGCTTGGGTAGATAAACAAATATATCTGCCCCTCATTTGCATAGGATTTAGAATATCTTCAAGTGAAGTGGAAGTAACTTGTGGTTTTCTGCAGTCGATCAGCCAAACTTTGAGTACTAGTTATAATTAAAAAAATACCAGTTGAGATCTGATGTGTTAGGTGTTGTATCAATATATAAAAACAGCATTGCAGGTATGAAGAGTTTGTAATCTCTTGCCTTTGGATGAGATTTCTCGAGTCGAGAGGGGGGAAATGGGGCACAGAATGGAGAAGCACCTTTCCTAAAATAGATAAAATAGTACTAGGTGAGTAGTCCTGTGTGCTTTCTGGCTCTCTGTGATGCTCTCACACAAAAAGCTTCAGGCAAGATGGTACCTTGTGTGGCTGCAGAGATCCTGAATCAGCAGCTGGTGCATGATAAGGTAAACCAAGTTTAACCTGCAGTTTGGGGCTCAGCGCATAAATTGCCTCGCTGTCTTCTGGAGAGCAAGAGAGAGTGATGCATATGCTAATGCGGTGGCCTTGCATGTGGAGTATGCAATTTATCCTGTGCTGAGGAACAAACAAATGAGGTTCAGAACAGGACACTCGATTGAGTCTTTCTTTTTTCTTATCCATTTAAAGAAGAAATATGAGATCCATTTTCCATTTATCATGACCTAGGCTCAAGAAGGGGTGTTTCCTCCACTTCGTGTCTTTACTAAAGCCTCCCAAATGCAGTGGGAACCCTTCTTTTAATTTCATCAGTCTTTGCAGGCAGTATGAGTCTTTGCGTATGCTGCTGTGTATTGGCTCGCAGTGGAACTGGGACAAAAGCCCTCCACCTCCTCTCAACAGAAGGGCACTGATGCTCTCAGGGAGGCCCTTGTTCATGTAAGAATTTCTGCCTCACAGGCTGCTGGCTGCAGAGCCATCACAACAGGAGCACATCTCCTAGTTTACCACCTTCTCAGTGCTTCCAAAAATCACTTAGGGCTCTCTCAAGCCAAGTTACCTAAAGCTGGAGACTCCCTAATTACACTTAAGCGCCTTAGCACTCTCTGAGCAGGAATTCTTTGCATTTATCTTTCAAGTGGAAAGATTACTAACTGTTAAAAGCATTTCTAGCAGTATCAGTATTTCCCTTCAGTCTGCATTCACGTGCAGTCATGAAGGGTCTGGGATGAGATCTTAGAAAAACCTATCACTTTGTGATATAACCTCAGGTTAAAATTTTTCTGTGCATCGTAACTGTGATAGTTTATTGATCAGAGTGAGACAGCTTTCAAAGAAGATAATGCCATACATTTTACTTACAATGTTTGTTCAACTGCTAAACAGCTGTGCAACAATGAGCAAACTCCTTGACAGTAGCAGGTGGAGAGTGCTCCGTTCTCAAAGATACCAGATCTTTCATGTTCTGTTGATGCATTTTGGAAACAAAACAGTGTTTTCCATTACAGCATGTCCTCATCTGCCTTACAAGCCAGCAAAGGTGGAGAATTCATGGTCTCTGGCCCAGCCCAGGTGGGACCTGCAGTTCAATTTCATTGGCCTGTAACGATGTAGTTTCCTACACTCTAGCAGAGTGACATTAAAATGTGGTTGGCCAAAAATATTGGAAGGAATTCTTGCCTGTCAGTAAGGAAAAGATTTGCCATCTCTGTGGGGTAGCAAGAATGAAAACTATAAGGGAAAATCCTTACTTGGTACTTCCACTAGAGTATAGAAAATCATGAGGAGAAGTTGCTCTTCTGCCCATGGATTATGGGTTCTATTAAAGACAGGCTATCCTATAGGTGCAACACCCAGTGAATAGATCTCATGATTTCTGTCTGTGTAGTAAGAGAGAAGATCTCTAGGCATTATCAGAAAGTCTCAGTGCTTACCACTTGTCTTTCAGTGACACACATGCTGTTTCTGGCATTTCTTATATTTTGGCACAATTGAGACAGGCCCCTCCTAGCCCCGCACCTCCAGTCTCTGATATTACAATAATTTAGAGGAGGCAACAGGTCATGGAGCTGAGCTTCTGTGGAAGCTACTGCTGTGGGAATCACAGAGTTGTGGGACTTTGGGAGCCTGACTTAAAAAAAAAAACAAAAAAAACCAACAAACACCCACCTGAATGATAGGGAGAAGGTGAAAGAGCAGGACTGATTCTGGTCTGGAAAAAAATAGATTAAAAGATTTCAGGAGAACCATTAGGGTGATGGTAAGTATCTGTTCAGGGCTTTACTCTCCTTTGATACCGTGAACATCTGTTAGCAAAGGCTAGCACTAGCAAATACTCATTAGTAGAAGGCAGAGTGTTGTCATTCTCTTTTTATGTACATACTCTCTAATATATGCATGTATGGCTGCAAGTATTTACTGGAGTTAGTGAAGCTGCATAAAAGTTTCTGCATCTCTGCAATGGAAAACATGGTGTTGTTTTTTTTTTCCCTTTTGGTTCTCCATTCCACCTCCCCCCACTCTGCCTTAGCTCCAGCTTTAAAGCTGTTTAAGTAAAATTCAAGTAAAGGAATATGCTGGAACTGGACAGGTAATTATAAGGCCAAAATCCCTCACACACCACTGGATTCTTTCCCTCCTGACGTGGACTCTGGATTTATCTGTGAAAGCAAATAAAAAGCTTTCTTTGCGCATTGTCATTAAAACAGTTAGAGTCTGTAAATCCTGTACAGTCAAAACAACAGCGGGATTATGTTTGAACCACAAGAATAAGCAATGTATTCTGCTTAATTACAGAAGTTTCAGAGGAGAGGGATTTATAGATTGCCCCATCCATCTCCCCTCCAGTGCAGGATTGTTCTCTCCAGAGTGCTTAAGTCTTTTTGTATGCAGTGTTACATGCACCGTGTGATGGGTTATTTACTGCTTTACTAGGAGTCATACAGGAGCTTTAAATGGATAGTAGAACCGACAATTTTTAAAACAGCATTGGTTGCCAGCAGATCATATTCTCAGTGTGGACTTTGGAAAATTGCTTTGTCTTAGAATGTTCTTGTCTGGGGCTATGAATGCTGGATAAAAAGATGGACAGGTGCCTTGTTTCACTATCTAAGATGTGTTCCTTGGGACTTAGTTTTCACCTTGGTTTTCTCAATTTCATCAGAGAGCTTGCCCTCATTATTTCCTTCTGAGAATTTGAATATATTTCCCCCCATCACTCATGTTCATAACCTCTGGTTTCTTAGTCTTTCCCTACTGTTTTGTTAATGTGGACTTTATCTGTAAAACAGTGCTTCTCTTTGATCATACTTCAGCTGGTAGGAAATCTCCTGTTAAAATACTGTGTTTTGAGAAAGTCTGTTGCAGGAAGATTTTGAATTCTTAAGAAAAAAAAATATCAAAACTTCCAAATTTTACTTCTTCATTTTAACTTTTTTTTTTTTCCCCAGGAAAATGAAAACTTTTATTCAGACTCATGGGGCTTTATGGATAGTATTTGGTCTTTTCTTTTAATCTGAATAAATGGCCAAAGGGTTTTTTGCAGATAATACTTTCTCCTGATCTGTAGCTAATAGCTTACACAGATTTATGGGCAGGTGAATGCCTTCTCCCAGGTGTCAGCAGGCTGGATATAAATCCTTATCAACACATCCTACTTCTCTCTCCTCCTAGATGTGTTACTGAGAAGCACATGAGAAATTCTGGCCAATACTTTGTCCTGAAAACCCAGATATCTCTCTGTGTAGGCTCCTGCTGTTGTCCATCCAAGATCTATTTCAGTAAATTTTTATTCTTTCACTAAGGATATGCACTTGATTACTTTTCCCCAAGCACTCACCTCATGAAGTTGCTTAATGTATTTCTGACAATAGCATTTTAGTGACTTCCCCACAACCATCCAACAGATTTAATGAAAACATATCAAGCTATGGAAGTGTTTTTCTTACAGGGCTTTTGGATTTCCAGTTTTCAAAAACTGGAAACTAATTTTTCATATAATCCAGAAGAAAGAAAACATGCTTGACAAAAGCAAAACCACACCCTCTCCCTAAAACCACCAACCCCTCTATGAGTAGAAAAAGTCTGCGTGCTTAATGTGCCCCAACAAAAATAATTGACATTTTCTGAACAATTTCTGCGTCATTCCAACTGAGTCAGATTTTGATCTTGTCTCTTCACTCTCTTCTCTCCCTGTAAAGATGAGTCCATTTTATTTTATCCCTGACATTCACAGTGTCCTTAACATTCACATTGAATATTTTCTGTAAAATGTTATTAGTGAGATGTTTGTTCTACTTTAAAGTTGTTCCAAATGTATGAATAGAAACATTTGCCATTTTGGTCCTTAAAAGCAAGATTCTTATAAACTGAAGAGTAAAACAGCAGAGGGTAGAAATTGTTATCTCTGTATTACCGATGAGACTTAAGGACTGAGGGCCAATTATAGCTAACATACTGTTAATATATCCCTTCAGAAAGGAGCCTATTGGAAGAAGAGCTTTTTGAAGCTCCATAGTCATAATGGCGCACCAGCAGCACTCCTAGCATCTCCCAGTGCTTCAGAGGGTGCCATAAAGAGCTCAGTTTGGCAGCTAAGCAAATGCTATTTTAGCATGTCATCTGTCAGAGAAGTGCATTTCTCAGCCTCTAAGAAATTGGACTAGATCTACAAAGGTATTTAGTTTTTCAAAAGCAGACTGGGAGAGATTAAGAAATGCATCTCCTGCAGGTTCAGTGCGTTAATCATTGTAATTTTGATTGGCTTCATGTGCTTTTGGAAACACCCACAGTCTCTTTATGCATATAAAGGGCCTTGCTGCTCTGGTTCATGTTTATCGCCTTTGCTTCCACCTTTTCAGGAATGCTGTTTCTTCGCCAAGCCAAGCATTGGCTCTAAGAAGTAGTTGAATTTACGATGAGAATCCACAGAATTTAAGATTAACTCTCTGAAGTGTGTGCTTTGTCTAACCTTGTACGTTCTCTGTGGGACAAAAAAAAATGAAAAAAAAAAGAAAAGAAAAAAAATAAAAAGAGAAGCTCTTCCAGAAGGTAGTTCATCACAAGCTGGAATTGGATGAGATGCCTGTGTCTCTGCTTGCTACTGAAGGAGCCTAGGACAACTGATTTATGTAAGAACTAAATCTACCTCAGTTATTTTCTCTTGTGTTACAGCTTCTGAATTGATCCCCTGGAATTCCCTGTGCTCAGCCCTGTGCTTGTGGCACTCTGGAATAAGTTCAGATAAGTATCATGATGAAAACAAGAAAAGCCACAGACATCCTAAGAGAAATGTGTTATTTTTTTTTGAACCCTGGTGTAAAATAGTGCTGCTTTGGTTATTCTGGAAAGTTGAATACATCTTAGGGTATCTCTCTTTGCAGTGGTGCCTTAAGCTATCTAGGAAAAGAGAAGATTTAATCATCACTCAAGGTTATATTTTCATGTCTCAGTAGAACAAAATCCAGGGACAGTTCTTTATGACACCATTTGCCATGTCAGAGGAAGTCTTTAAAATGATTAGAGAGCCATTTGCTACAGTAATCGGTCAGTAAGCAGGGGGAGAAGCTACCTTTATCAGTAGCCTGAAGTACAATTCTGGAGCTGCACTCTGCCAGAGTGGAAGGAAATAAAATGCTAGTGTAACCATCCATGGATTGTTTGGATCACAAAGCAGCCATCTTTTCTATAAACTGGATTAGTCAGAGGCAAAATGCTTTCATCAGTCACTGATTGCCAGACCTTCACTTTATCTTTGTATTCAGAAAGCTTTAGAAAGTGGATAAAGAGAAATGTTCTGCTTCAAAGTGTTCAAATATCAGCTCCTGCAGGCCTTTTCTGGGGATTAGAGTATTGTTTAGCTACTCCCTGATTGGGGGATTTGAAAACCTGGACTGCAGGACGGCACTCATGCTAGAAAATGGCTGTTGTTGTTGGCAAAGTAGTAGTGGTAGCTCTTGGGCCAAGTTTCTTTAACTTTATAAGAAGTCCAAGGCACCTTTACAGAAATAGTATCTCGTATTTGGGATGTAGGCAGTATCAGTGTTGAAATGTTTGTAGGACCTTGTTCCCTTGCTGGAGCAAAGTGGTAAGTCTCTTCCCCGATCTTCTTACTACATGCTTTTAAGTTAGTGGAAACTTCTATCATATGGGCTGTGCCAAGGCAAGAGCTGTTCCTCCAGCTGTGGTGTGCAGTCCTGTAGCAAGGCAAATTCTCTCAGAACCTTCCTTGATTTCTATTTCAGTCATTTTCTCTAGAGCTCTTATTCTCTGTCACTGTATATCATCAAATAAGAGCCCAGAGAACTTGCTCCTTTGTGGCATCCATCCCAACTAAAGCAAATTTGGTGGTAGTAGCTAAGGATTACTTTGGTGTTAAGGTCATAGCACGGCAGAAGCTTGTGGGAGTTAACGTTTTGAACATATAGGACTGGGAATCCTCAGGCTTTGCAGCCCTAAAGTGCTACCCCACAATACTGGCCTCTGATCAGCTCCCCTTGATGGACGGAGGTGACTGTTTTCTATGGTAGTTAGGCCAACGTGAAACAGCATAGATTCTGTATCTTCTACAGCCACTTGCTGTATTTGGTATTGCAAGAAGGATATTTATTAGGAGGTAAATGTACAGGCTCTATTTTGGTATCCTAGTGATGAAAATTCCTTTGCTAGTGCATTTGGCTCACCTAATATACTCACCTTCCCACGGGAAACTTTGAAAAATAGTGGTTTAGTATGAGCATAAAGCATTCCTCAGCCAACTGATGCTCTTGATAAAATGTCAGCACTACAATGTCCTGGAGATATCAAGAAATTATATGGAGGCTGAGGACTGAGTTACTACTAGTGACGGGAAGTGTTTTTAAATAAGTTTATTAAGTTAATATAAAAACTACACCTTTGAAAATAATTTGTATACTGTGTCATGACACACAGCAAAACAGACGCTCCATTTGTTTTGTAATCTGTCACACTTTTTTTATGATTTCTGTCACCTGTTTTCAAACCTTGGAGATTGAAAAATAGGACAGCAAACATACTAGATGGGACTGTTTTCTGAGAGTGTGCACTGTCTTCTATGTCATTTCAAATGTGGGCAATTCCACTGCCTTTTGAATGGTAGCTGCTTATATACATGTTCTCACTGATATAAATTGAACCAGTGCCAGTGAAGAGCTTTAGTCCCACTGAAAGTAAGTTACAGGCAGCATGGTCATTTTGCATAGGAGACATTCATCCAAATTGCTTAAATTCCGTTACAATTCCACCCTGACCCAAAGAACTACTGACAGCTTTTAAAAACTCATTCTAACATTTTACATATTTGGGTAGATTAAATCATCATTTGTTTTGTTGTAGTGGTTTTCTTCTTTCTAGTTAAAATCCCTGAAAATAATTAACCCTATCAGCTTTGCAGAAAATTACCTTCTTTCTTCATAAAAGCTCACAATAAATAGTCAGAGCCTTTTTTAAATCCTATGTTGAATTCAGTAACAGAAGTACAAATCCGTTCCTTAAAAACAAGACAAAGCAAAAAAACCTCCATAAACTGTCATGAATTTTCAAGTCTGATATGTGACAGTTCTATGGTTTCAGAAATTGGGGGCTTACACTTCTGGGAAATTGTGATTCTGTAGTGGCAGCCGTCCCAGCATGAGGTATTCCTATCTTGTCAAAGAAACTTTGAAAGGAACAAATGTTATTTCATCAGTATCTTGAAAAACTTTGTATTAGTTGCATTTTGTTTATGCTTCAAATAACGTAGAGAAATTACGTTATATGGTGGCCTATCAATTAAAGGGCACAGTTGGCTGTCATCTTTGTAACATCACCTTGTTGGTGTCTCTCTAGCTGACAGAATGAGGAGGCTTTTGTGTTGCTGAGCACAGGATTTCCCCACAGGCAAAATCCCATCCATCTTTTATTCCATAACGCAGACAGGACAAAGAGTTTGTTCCAAGTTGTGCTGTCTCTTTTATAGGCATCTTCCAAAAATGAGGCCAGAAGAGATAAGCCTCCTGCAGATGGTGTGTACGTTAATCCTGAAGGGCTGATGGCCAGTTTGCTGCCATTCAGTCAACTATGCTGTGGTCACATGAATTTTTGCCACAGACAGATTTTTCTGGTGTTTTGCTATACTTCAAAGAAAAATAGTGTAGGAAAAAGAAAGCCAACTCAACACTGCTGCTGTTGTGAGACTAGATGTGTAGGCAGTGAGTATAAAACTTCAACCATGTTGTCTTTTGAGCTTAATAGCTAGTCAAGAAGCTATATAGCTGTGTCCCAAGTACCTATTGCCTAGTGTCTTAGAATGTCCAGTCAGATTGATTCTGTAAGGGGCTATTTTCATTTAACATGCATTCATTTTCTTGTCTAGATTCAAATATGTGACAGAAAATTGCGATATGATATTATTTATTTCCTAAAAAGAAAATCCTAAGATTTTAGATATGTAGTATCTTGAGTATCTTAAATAATTCATTATTTAATAGATCTCTGTACAGTTACTGTATACCACTGACTCTGTCCTGATGTTTTCTGGTAATTGTTATTTTTGTATGTAAAGAGTTCACCAGAGAAGGCCCGCCTTGGATAAATGTAAATAAAAGATTTCAGTGACTGTTTTAGGCTGTGTCTCTCTCCTCCATAGTAATATTTAGCCCTTTTCAGGTAGCTATATACTCTCTATATAGCTACAAGTTCTTCTGCACAAGAAATAACAATAAGAGAAAATATTGAGATGGTTACTTCATTATTGGGGAATTCTAGCCTCAGGGAAGCACTTAAGTAGTATTTTTTTAAGGTCTTATTTAGAACTTAAATATGAGGTTTTTTTTCTCCTTTCAGAGGCCACGTACAGGGTATGAGCTCAAAGCAGGGGAGTATGCTACTAATGCACTGTGAGAAGAGCCTTGGTGGATCTTACAGGAACATCCCTGCCAGTATGTGATGCCTGTAGCATTGGGGACCAGGACGTTTAAGTGAGTGCCACAGAATCACTCCAGAACCCATGGAATATGACACTCCTAAGTAGATGTACCTGTCAATATTGACCCAACAGGAGAAATATGTGTTGGTTTTTCCAAACCAGCAAGCTAGAACTTGTCTTCACTTGGTTTTAATCTGAGGTCACTAATGTCTCTCTTGCATGCAAAAATACCTATGAATGTGACAATCAGACTGCGTCTGGATGACCTGGAGACATGTAGATGGAGCTCCAGAGGTGTTTAAACTACTTTTCATCACTTGAAGTAAGATAATATGTTTCCCATTCCTAATGCTAGCCTGACTTTTCTTTTAAAATCCTATGTCCTTCAGATTTTTCTGCACCTTCCAGTGTTGATTTTCAAACATTAAGGAACTTGTACCTATATGTAGGTGATTCATTCCTTCCCTATCACTTCTCTCTTGACATTTGAAATTGGATTTTGCAGCAGTACCACTTGCCTCTAACTGATAAGAAATGTTTGTTTCTGGCAAGATGGATTTTCTGTCTTGCTCCTCTCCTCTTTCTCTTTATCTATCCCCTTTTGCATTGTTCTTGCTGTTCTTTGTCTTCATTTTTGTCTTTTTTTCCCCCTCCCACTGTTCTTGTCTACTTTTTCTCTACTTTCTCCTCTGTTCTTCATATGTCCTGTCAGTCTTCTTTCGCAGATATTTCTGCTGCTTGCCCCCTTGCCTGAATCCCTCATTTTGGAGCTGGTGCAGTGGTTGTACAGATTGCAGAAAAGAAAGTCCACCTCCCTCCTGCCAGCTCTGGCCTGTGTGTCATAGACAGCTCTGGGTTTCTTATCGAGAAGCATGATGGTTCAATTGGCTTTTCAGTAGGATTTTTTAGGTTTTTTTTGCAGTCAAGAATTGGTTTGTTTTGTTGAGGCTAGCACATGTAGTTTAAGAGATCCTTGGTCAAGCTGTTGACTTTGAATTTCCAGAGGAGACTTATGCCCTGGTCATTATTTCTTCTTAGAGTTTCATTTTGTATAAATTATTAAAGGCTAGTTGAAGCCAAACAAACTCTAAGCCAAACAAATTGTAGGTTAGGCAGTCATCTGAAACAGAGACCACAACGGCATTAATAAATTAGCCACTGGGATAGCTGCCACTCTGTGGTCTTTCACTGTTTTATTTTCAAATGAAATCGGTTTTCTATTGTGCCCTTTCTTCTCTCCCCAAAGTTCAGGAGGAATAAATAGCGTGTTTGGGAGTGGAGGGTTCCTTTCACCTGTGCTCTGGGTGTAGGCATGAATTTCTTGGAAAGGACCACATATGGCTTAGCCCAAGCTCTGGCAAATACTATGATCTTTGCACTGTCCTATGTAAGGGAGTTACACTTTTCCAATGGCAGTAGGAGGATGTTAGGAGGGGAATTTCTACTGAGAGTGGAAAAAGGCAGAGCTGTAGTTTGAAAGCCTTGCATCGGTCTCACTTAAAGAAGGGCTTAGAATAGCAGCCCAGATCATGAGACTGGGTAGAGAGAGAAATGAAGCTGACAGATGAGTGATGAGGAAAAGAGGAGGGAGAGAGAGATGGAGGGACAGTAGCTGGATATGCTGGGATAGCTAGTGTGGCCAGCTGAGAAGACCCAGCAAAGGTGCTGGCAAGACTCAGTATCAGGGAAGATGGATATAGTGAAGTGTGTAGTGGCTGTATCAGAGCACTGAAAGTGAGAGTACATTGCTGTGGCACATGAGGCAGCAAAGAAGTGGGCCCAGGAAGTGCTGGAGCTTGGAGAGGCATGCAGAGGCTATTTGGCAAAACATCAGGCTCTGCTCAGTGTGACTTGGAGTGATTTTCTATCCTGTGCACTTCAGGGCTTACAGGACAGGCTAGGGGAGAAGGAGAAAGGCAGCCCACTGAGATGCCACAGACTTTCTCACAGTGGGCAGTGTTGCTGCCCAAGCATCCTTGGCAGCCTGCATTTGTTAGTTGTGCTTGTCAGGCTCTTGCCAGCACCTTTCAGAGCTGAAAGAGATCTGAACTGTATGGCTCCTTTGTTTAGTAGGAATCACAGGGGCAAAACCAAAAGCAACAGTAATAAAAAGCAGCCTCCCGTTACCTTCCTCTTTAATATGATCCTTTCTTACATGTATGTGCTTGGCTGTGACTTTCAAAGGATAATTCATTAAAAAACTGTTTTAGAAAATGTAACCGCATGAAGTGACTTACAGTCTCGCTACTGCCACTGTACTGTTCATTCAGGCTGAGAGACTTTTATCAAGTCTTTAATTTATCTCAAAGATTTATTCCATCATTGCTCTTTCTCCAATTCCATTTTTATAAGAAGACTTTCTTTTATTCACATTGATGAAGCCTTGAATTCATAAACTGTCAGAGTGATTTTAATGAAGAATAAGGCTTTATCACTGCATATAAATATATTTAGCCTGAGATTCATTCTAAGTAACCTTTTGTGAGCTCAGAATAAATGTAACACTTTTTATGTGTACATACCATTAGATTTAAAATGAGATTTATGACATTCACTGCCATTGTTGGAGAATGGAGGGAAATATGGGAAATGCTTTCCTAGTGTTTAAAGCTGCACCACTTTGAAATAATAAACCATTCTCTCCTAATTCAAAGTAATTTTATAGATATGTTTAAAAAAACCTTATAAGTTTGTCTTCTACATTTGTAAGTTTTATACTCAGCCAGAAAAAGACACTTTGGAAAACATTTTTTTGTTCATTGTTTGTCTTAAAATACGTTTTGTGGACCATGAACAGAATCAAAGCCTTGCTGTGTGCTCTGTGCTGAGCATTGCTAAGTAAGGGATAGTTCATGGCAGAGAAGATACAGTTGGATATTCCAGGCAGAAAAAGCTTTTTCATTTTCTTTCCTGTTTGCAAGCAGGGTATCGTCACACAGACGTTCAGACTCCTATTCCAGTGTTTCATTACCAACTGAGAAACTGGTTTCCAAAGGAGCTTAGCTAAGGTCACAAAGGAAGTTTGCAGCAGAGCCAGGAACTAGACTCGGGTTCCCACCAGCTCCAGCATGCACATTGACTTGGCTAAAACTTCCTTGAGCATCTTGTCTGCTGCTGGATTTTTCCTTCAGCTTATTCAATTTTATTGGCAAACTTGTTTGATCCTCTTCTCAAGCAGATATTGCTGATGCTGCCTTTTCTCTTGGAAAAGTTTGAAGAAGTTGTGTCTGGCGCTATTAGCTCTGCAGGAAATGTTCTGATCAATTTATCAATTATGCTGTAAAATGGACTGTGCAACCGCTGTATTTTTATTAGAGAAGTGACACAGACGAATGTAGTCACAAGATTTCTCGATAGTCATTTCACCAGGAAGTAGGAGTGCCTTTCAAGCGAGAGTGCCTCTCAGTTATGAATATCTTGTCTTCTTTTTACTTTTCTCAAAAAAAATTTATATGGTAACTACCAACTTATGTGAAATTGTTAGTGGCTGAAGATTTCTGACCTGTGTGGAAGAAGTGCAAAAAGAGCTGAGGAAACTGTGAGTGGGTTATTAGCAACCCTGTGCCTCCAAGTTGCTTTAGTGCTGTTTAAGGAAAAGGTGAGCTCTGGTGAAAGGTAACACTGCCAAGGATGACATTGTGAGTGCAGGGGTGGAAAATAGCTGGTCACGTCCATTTTCTCTGTATGAAACATTGACAGTGTTCAGCTTGTGGTGTCCGTCTCCTTGAGCATCTGTACCCAGTGTCTAAAGGTCTGCAAAAAGCAACAGAAAGGAGCAAGCATTGCTTGGGTAGGCTGAAAGTGAATGCACAGGGGCTTGAAGCTTCTGTTGAAAATGCCTGGCAGTGCACAGATTGGAGAATGTTGAAGATTGCTGCACACATATGCAACTGCCACTTTTGCACACATATTACAAAGGCATGAGTTGCATCTCCTGTATGCGGTACATGTGCATGAGCACATGTTTTGTATTTAGTACATCTTCATGAGCCAGTGCTTTCTGTGCACACTGCATGTGGCAGCATTTTCTATAGACAATACCTGATCTTTTTCAGTATTATGGAGTCAGGATTCCTGGAGAGACTATTACTGAGCTTTTCTGGGTCAGATGCCGTCGTGATAAATGTCAGTGATACTTCCAAAGTCAATGTACTTGCATTGATTTAAGGTTTGACCTCTTCTTACCTATATTCTTTAGTGAATGTATTACTGTCACTAATGTACGAGACTAACTGACTGCTAGATATATTGGAATAGGCTACCAATGAACTTATTTCATGGCTGCTTTTAGAAAATGCATTTCTCAAACTATTTTTGATTGCCTTTGTTCTCTCCTTTTTGGCAGATTGTGCTTTTGATGTGTTTGTAATCATGTATTATTCCTTCAAGGAAGCATTTGGAATCTCCTTTCACTTCTAAGGCAAGCTGTCAGCTCTAGGGCTGTTACCCAAGAGTTTTGCAGTCTTGCTTTGCATAGTTTTAATTTCAAGGGCAGTTGCTTGTTTCTTTCTGTCTTTTTGGCTCTCTGGCTAGCTGTAGGTTTTTTTCATTGTTTTTCCTTTTTTAGGTTTCCTTCCTTCCTTCTTTCCTTCCTTCCTTCCCTCCCAGTAGCAGGAGCTTTGTTCTATGATTAGTATGCTGATTGGCAGATAATGGAATTGAGCCACAGTCCCTTAAGTGCAAAAGCTTGCTCATTACCCATTGCATCTGGCTGTATTTCATAGTATTATAAAGAGATTCTATTTTGCCTGGGTAAAAAGAATCAGTAATTGAATTCATGCTAAAATATTTATTTTTGTACTCATCCTATCCAACATTAGCAGATGGTTGATAGGCACATGGTGCTTAAAACTTTGAATGACATTTGTATTGTTATTAGAAAAAAAATTCTGGAAGGCATTTGATTCAGCTGTGATACAAAGTGGAAGATTTCTGGATATTGTCAAGTTCACATTCAAAGTGTAACTGGGACAAGCCCCAGTGACAACAAAGAACTGGAAAGGTTTTCTTTTTTTTTCTTTTTTTTCTTTTTTTCTTTATTATTATGCAATGAAGCCAGCTAGGAGTGTTTTAGTAATCTCATTAGATCACTTGAATGTCACAAAATTTCATCCAGAGACTCCTCTCTTGCAACATCTTTCCAACTTGATTTGGTATAGCTGTGAGTTTAGCTGTAGGCTACCTGGCCAGTTTCTTGACACTTGGACAAATACAGGCAATGTATTTCAGTGTATTACTGACACTAATAACTAAAATCTCCTGTGTGAAAATAGTTTGCAAAGGAGTAGGGCCAGTTACTTCTCTAGAGCAGATTCAGAAACATTTTTACTACGGAAAACATTTAAGGCATGTCTAAGGAGTTTATGTCCCAGCCCCAGCAGACTATTTGGAGCACATTCAGAGCACAACGAAGTGTCAAATTTGAAGCAGCTGCAGGACAAGGTCATATGACAACCTCTGCATACTCTTTCACTTGGCGACTAAACACTTTCCTCCTCTGCTGCCCGTGGTGGAATATTTTACATAGTGACATCTCTCCCTTTACCAAGGAGCTTTTGAAAAGGCTTTCTCTGAGGCTGTGCACAGTAAGAGGCCAGGCAACCTTGCTGTGGAGGTGATAAGTAGAGAGAGTAAGACACTCTCCTCATCAGTGTTACTCAGTGAAGCATCCTGATGCCACACAAAATAGTGAAACTCCACAAAAAAAAATAAAAAATTTCTGCCTAAATCCAAGCATATCTTCCTCCCTGTGATTTTGGCTGAAGTGTCCCATTAATTCTTCCAGGAAATTGATTTTTATGCCCTAGTTTTACTCTAAAGCACAGAGCTGGCTTGTTTTTTGTTTGTTTTTTTTTACTTCTGACAGGCCTGAAATGTTGGTTACTCTGAACAGGACAGGTGGAACCAGCTCCAGAGCAGGGTTTTTACAGGCAGCTAAGGATGTAACAGAAATAGAGAGTGGCTGCAGCAGATCAGTCAAAAAGCCAGTCTCACCCACAGCAAGGGCCCCTGTCAGATGCTCAGGGAGGGAGTTTTGCAAACATGATATATTTTGAATGGTCTGTCCCCTGGATAGATTGCCTGCCTAGATCAGGGATTGCAACCAGGCTGCTGTATTTAGTAGTACCTGAGAGACCTGAACTCCAGGAATTTGGATAATCCATTTTTTAATCCGCTTATTTTTCAGTTTGTGTAATGTCCCATTGTGCTGTATGGAAGGAGAACCTCTTGTTTCTTTTGAACTTGCTGCATCATCGTTTTGCAGGATGCTTCCATCTCACTGATAGGAAAAGCAGCAACCAATGGTTTCATATTAATCTTCTCCCACTCACGATCTTACAGATCTCTGTTAAAACACCCCTCTGTCATCTTCCCTTCGAGCTCAGGTGTCTATGTAGAGCCCCTTCTTAAACAAACCACTTTTGACTATTTTTTTGTATCCCTCTTTTCTAGTCTGTATCCTTCTTGAGATGGAGTGGTCAGAAAAGCGCCCGAAGCCTTGATGTTCGTGCACCACAAACATAGATGGAGATGTAATGAGAATGCTACACGTGAGCACATCCCTATATATTTTTTCCGTACAAGTAACGTGGACATCAGCAATAAGCATCCCTGTTTTAAAAATAAATCATCCCCGTGGCTACTTGCAGAACCTATAGGTCATCTTGAGAGACTTGCAATGATATGATTTTCTTATATTCTAGGTAAAGAATTAGATGTACAAAATGAAAGATATTCTGAATTGCCTTTAAATTCCCTGTACTCAGAGTAAGAAGCTCAAGAAATATTAAATACTTGAATTGGTTATTATGGACAGCAGTTTTAGCTGCCATATCTTGATTTAAATTGAATGTGTCATGTGGCATTAAGCAAAATGTGAATTCTCTCTTGAAAGACAACATAACTCATAAATAGTATAGCCATAAGGCAGTTGATTGCTTACTTATAACCAGGCAAACCTAATATCCTGCTTAGCTGTAGGGTATGTGATTTTTCTGTATATACTCCACACTCCTGTAATTGTTTGTTGTAGAGGATGGTGGATTTGCCAGTTGCCACAAGCTCATTTCTTGTCTTAATGCAGTTAATATAGATGAATATATTTTTAAGCATTCTTCAAAATGTTGCTCATATTTTACCAGTTTTCTGAATATAATCTTCCCATGGCAGAAAGAATCTATGGAGAAAATGACTACAGGCCAAAATATCTATTGAATTACAGATTATTTATCACTGAATTTATTTAAAAAGATCCATGAGAGGCTTCACATTTTTTTGGCCAGTCTCAGAAAGATATACAACTAGATATGAAATTTCTTGCAAAATAAACTACCTCATAACAAATGGCTTTACTGACATTTGCTCAGAAAGATTTAAAGGCAAATGCCAGGAAAAAATATACTGCAACTGTAGTCTGGCTTCTGTGTCAGGAGAGGAGACAAAAAGTATATTTCAGAAGAAGTCGCAAGGATTAATATGTAAAATAATGTTACATCCATGCATATGTATTTGAACTGAGTATGAATACTTGCAAAATCAAGAAATAAAAAATTAAATGTGTAACTTTGTTATTTGACATGCATCTAAGCAAAAGAAGGGGTATTGTAGACATAACTCCATGAAATAAATATAATAGTAATATTATAAATTTAATACTTCTGAATAAACAATCTGAAAATATTCTGATTTGTTCATTGGCCCTTCATAAGTACCAGCTTTTGCAGACATCGGAAACTAACTGTCTGCAGTTTATTACCAGGACAGGTTTTATAAATGTCTTGAGGAATAAATCACCAAAACCATTTAATGGTCTTCAAAGCAGCAGAGGAAACAACTGACAACAAAATAGGAAGGTGTACTTTAGGTGAATTCATGATACAAAGTAAGTTGCAGAGAATGACTTTACAGTTATAACATTATAAACCCTTGGAAGTCGCAAGTTCTGTTTTTTGGGTTGGTGGTTTTTAAAAAATATTTTTAAAAGAAAAGAGTTTGCAATTAAATGTAAAGTCACATGCATGCATATACACAAATAGGAAGCATTTAGAAAATGGAAGAGAATTCTGTCTTTCAGGATTGGTTAACTTCCAACTTTGCTTCTGAATGTGCCACAATCCCTTATGTGAATAGGACCATCGAAAAGGACCTTCCAGGTGAGTGTAAATCAGTGTATGCCTGTATCCTTAATCAGATGTAACACCTGCTAGTCCATGACATATATCAGTGGTGAAAATGTGCTACGGTATGCTTCATTTCTGTACTAGAGAGAGAAAACTAGGAAAGCCAAGGGTTGGGAATTAGAAGAAGAATCCATGGTGGATTTCTGTTTTTACTTGCTCTCTTTACGATGAAGCAGCTCCAAATAAAACAAGAGGCTGCTCTACCCATGTCCATTCCTCGTGTAGAACATCCTTGCTCCTTGATTAATGGCACATTTCACCATGAGTTATAACTCTGCCCACATTCAGGTGGTATCAGAATAGCAAGGAAAAAAAAAAGGAGTGTCAGGTTTATTAATAAGGAAACCATATAGCTGTTTGTTAGGTTTTGCTTAGATTCCCATAACTCTTAAGCGTAAGAAGCAAAATATGTACGAAACACCAAGGGCCAAATGAAGGTTCAGCACTGGCTGGTGTGAACCGCACTGCATGTCTGCCTTGAGTCTGAGCCCATGGCTTTCAGTCACCAGCACTCTGGCATGTCCTTGCTCGTGCCATGTCCTGCCAGTACAGCCTGGGCTTTGTGTCTTCTGTGGTGTGTCTTGTGTCTTGTCCTTTTGCTCAGCACAGGAAATATTTGGAATTGCAAACTAAAGAATCATAAAAGAGAGCACAGTAAAGGAGAAGAAAGCAACAGTGGGAATTAAAGGAAAGAGTTGAATTTTGCTTTAGAAGGAACAGTTTTAAACAGTATTTTTTTCCCATTTTTGCTAATGTTCATAGCAGAAGGACAGTGGCTGTGTCTGATCCCTCTCAAACTGTCTGATGATGGTTTCTCTACTGAGGAAGCCCCTACTTTTTTTGAGTGTCTGATAAATCTTTCATATATTTATTTCTCCTGATAGTGCAATTAGTTACCAAGAACACTTTTAAAATTGGATAAAAGAGTTTATTGGACATAAGAGTTAGCTTTATGCAGCTGCACTCTCTGCCTTCCTAAAGGTATCACAGTGAGTGTGGCAGAGAGCATGAGTAACAGATGAGGCTGACAGTGCCAGCTGCAGCTGGAAATGTCTATGCTGCTCTGCAGCTCATTTCCAGTGGAGATCAATATCAGCAATTGCATAAGGACCTGACTGAGAGTTGCAAGGGCACCTTTAACCTTTTTTTTTTGTTTGGAGTTAGCTGTATCCCCCTCAGCTCTTCATCATTTATCAGACCTGAAGAGGTGTCTCAGGGGGTTTTCAGACGTGGCCTTAACAAGCCATTGATGTTCTTCCACTGGATGTTTGTACTGTCGTTTAGACACAAGAAAGAGGGATTTTTACCAAGTGCTTGAGTGTCCTGAGTATGGCAGCCTCCACTGTTACAGAGTGCCTAGATGCACAGTCCCCCTTGTCTGACTACCTGTTCTGCAGAGGTCTAGCTTGCTGGGAAATGAAAAATTGGCATCCAGCTTCAAACAGGAGCTGGGGACTGAAATTGTGTTTAAATCCAGTGAGGTGTCTAGTAACATCTGAAAGTGAATACACACCTTTGAAATGTGCTCTGCTGTAGCTGTCCTGATACTTCTAGCCATCTGTTCTTAGTTTCATTTACCCATGGGACCATATCCTCTGTGAGGCATCCCTCATGGTGTGTCCAAGCTCGTTGTATAGGAAGAGAATTGCAGTATAAGTGTGCCTTTAGGATACCCCTCAAAGGAGTTTCTGTGACATTTCCCTGCTATGGGAATCAGGTTCTGTACTTGTCACTGGTGTCCTTGTTGTCCATGGAAAAAAGCTTGGAAACGGATATAGGGAGCCCCTGTGCTTTGTCATCTGAAGCCAGGCCCAGTGAATTAGAGAGCTCTTAACGTGACATTAGGTTTGATATGTCACATAGGAAGGCTGTCTACAAGGTGCTTAGGGGACAGCTATTTGCACTGGCACTGGGGGTCCACAGATTTCCAGAGATCTTGCAGACGTAGGATTAGATGCCTGTGTGAGAATTGCAGACTTGGAAAATCTAAAGCTAGTATTTTGAGGAACAGGTTTGATTATAGTGTGTTTTAATCAGAAGGAATTGAGCTACTCATAATTTTTGTGTCTGAATTAAGGCTGAAATAAGAGAGAAGAGTAGGAATTCATTGTATGAAAGATGTTTGTTTATACTCACCTTTGTGCTTTGTTTCTGAGCTTTACATTTCAGTCTAGTTTCTTTATTTATATTAATTTTTTAATGAAGATACTTGAAATCTGCAAAGGAACAAAGAAGGACATATGCTGAAAGTTTGCCTTCAACACTTTTTTTTAGCTGGTGTTAAATTTGAGTCATTATTCGAGCACCTGTCCATGTCAGGAGAGTTCAAGCGTGCTGCTTCTGTGCCACTTGCACTCCAAGATTGCAGCGAAGGAAGAGAAGTCTACAAATTATTAAGCATTTGGCGGTGCCTTCTAGTTGCATTAGGTTATAACTGCATCAGTCTCGTGATTAAAAGGAAGTGACAGATAAGCAAAATGAGAACAAAAGGCTCATGCTGTTGGAAGCAAATGTCACTGTGTCATCCATACTGTACACTTATACCAATGCTCTCTAAACATACAGATAAGAAAAAGAAGATATGAAAGGGAACGTCTGTGTATTTGTTGATACATGTTCACGTGTGTTTATACAGTTTGTGTGTTGCATACATTGATGCTTACTCCATGTATATGTGCCTGTTTCTGCATGTGGAAACCAACATATCCATGGAATTGTGGAACAGGTAGTAACAGTATGCTAGAGATGGAGCATAGTGATGCCTTTCCACAGCCCACCGATCTGTTTGCTGGCTTGAAATTTTCTATAGAAGCTTTTCTTTGGTTGGTTTGTTGTTTGGTTTTTGTTTTTTTTTTTTTCAATTAAGTGTTTTTTTGAAAGGTATTTATTAAACTTTTAAAGATTTTGCTTCTCCATTTTCTTACAAGCTCTGAATGAATTCAAGTATAATACGAAGGTTAAATACTGAGAGTAGAAATTGCTACATTTATAGCTTTGCTTTCTTTATGTACGTTGTGTTCATTTAAAACATTTTTTTAAACCTGCAAGTTTTACAACTGAGAGTTTTCATAAATACACCGTGTGACGTGCGGAAACAAACTCCAAACTCGTAAAGAGTTTAAGACCAGGTATGTTTATTACGGCGCCGGATACAAGAGGGAATATTTCCACCCAGCTTGCATACCGGGGACTAAAACTTGCCCCCTTTTATAGTTCCAGAGTATGCATATTCATTAGGTAATTTACATATTGTCCCGCCTCCCCGCGCACGCCCCTTGTGATGTTTCAGTTGTCGCTGGGTCCCCTCTGATGGTAGCTGGATGAAGGCTGGTAATTTTCCTCACCAGTAAACTTCTAGCCTCTCGGGGCAGCGGGGCTGGTGCCCATATCAGTCCAAGCTGGTTCTGAAGCAGCTGCCTTGCCTCCTTATCTTCAAGGATGCCTTATCTTCAGTCTTGTGCTCGTTCCTGCTATCGTTGTTCTTTCACACCATCCTGCAGACACAGCTGCTACTTCAAAGGGAACACATAAACTATTTCTTAACAACAACTATCCCACGGCTCCCTTTTTTCCCCCTCTTGTCACGTGAATGTGACAGTTTGATAGATGTTGATCTATAATACATGCAAAGGGATGGAAATACCTCACATTGGCAAGGCTGCCTTTCACTCCTAAGAGTCAGAGTTACCTGGTTAGGCTCTCAACTTGGAGTACATCAGAGAGGCAGAAGCCTGACAACCCATTTTGGGGTGTGTGAAAGAAGGTGAAATTGTATGAGGGCCTGATGAAAGTACGTGTCCCTTGTTGCCTATCTGTGGCTGGGTAAAGCAGAGTGCTACTCATCCATTATTTCACAATCAGTCATGACAAGCCTATAGACCGCTTTCAAAAAATCTCCAAAAAAAAATCTCTTTCAAAAAAAGAGCCTAGTATGTACCAAGTATTTCAGAAATTAGATAGTCATACTGAGGCAGAAGATGGTGAGGTTTCTTGGAGACTCCACCGTTACATTGCCAGGTGAGACCTGAGCCGAGGGTACAATAGGAGAAAGTGATGCTGTTGGTTTCCTGCTTGTGTCCTTCCTCCTTCATGTTGAGACTTTAATTAACCAGCAGAAGACAAGAAGGACTGCCATACTGCTGGCTATTGAGCAGGGACCTGACACCTGGAATTCTTGAGTATCACCTGCAGGTTTGGCTATTTCATGTTATTCTCTTGGCTCACATGGCAGTTCACTCCAGCCCTCCAGTTACCCTTATCAATGTCAATGTGGTCCTGCATGATGATGTTTGGGGTTGGGAGTAGAGATTAGTTATATATATTTTTTAATATCAGAACTTAAATATGTATACACACGTATGCGCCATATATGAATGAAAGTGAAAACATGAAAAAGCAGAGATTGCAAGTTGAGCATTGAAAGTAAAACGATATTCAGGAGATAAGATCACCTGAGTAACATTAATTCCATTGTTGGTTTCTAACAAGTAATGTCACACTGTTAATGGCTGGATTCATGGAGGAAGAAGGAGTGGGCTTTAATACTGGGGATTCATGTGAGATGCTCTCATAAATCCTAAAGAAGAGTGGAATTTTGCATCCTTGAGATGCCCACGTTAAGTACCTTCAGAAAATATATAGACCAGCTTGAGCCTGTCTCGTCATATTTCCACAGATATAAAATGAAAATGCCATTCAGCTTTCTTGCTCTCATATATAAAGTTTAAATCTATATATATCATTCACTCATAGACCTTCTGGAAAGAGGTTTCTTGTGCCAATAACAGCAATCAAAAGTTTTATGCTGCTGCTGGACAGGGTACTTTCATTTCTGTTTGTTTATCATAGTAAACCCAGAAAAAGAGCAAATACCTCCCCTTTGGTGAATACATAACGTGTGCAAACACACAAGAAAGAGTTGTTGCTTTTATTTCACTTCCAAAAATATAATCTTCTTGAAAGTGTTCTTTCAGAATTTTCTAATCATGTGGTCAGGAAATCAAGACTGATGAAAACTCAAGTGGCCAAGGAGAAAAATATTTACTAATTTCTTTTCCCTAAAAAGAGACTATGAATGTTTAGTATTGGCATACCTGCTTACAGGTGATTTGAAACTGGCTTGAATACCTGAGACTGAGGCACCAGAGCTGGTGAGACAGGCTGTCAGGAATATGTTTCTTATTGCAATTGAAGTTAGTGGCTGACCTTCTCTTTATTTCACTGAAGCCAGAACTTGGCACAGGTGTTTGACTCTGCAACTTCAAACCTTGGGATGCTGTATTGATTAATATTATACAAGAGATGTGTATCTTTTTTTTTTCCTAGCAAGCATACCTGTACAACTCAAATATTAATGCCTAGGGTATTCTGTAAATAGCATTCATAATGCTGCTCTGAAGCAACTTTCTGTGAAGCCATTTTCCACTCTGTTTCTTAGAGAAAAACAAATACATAACAGAACTCTGAAACTCCTTTCCAATATTTTTCATTTGCTGACTTTCAAGCATCATCCTGGAAGCAATGAGACAGGAAAAGAGTGGGTTTTTTTCATTCAAGGTCTGCAGTGAACAGTGTAAAGCCACACACAATGGATTTGGAAGAAGCTTTATATATAATGACAAGGGAGTGTTATCTCCAGGGTGCTCTTCTATGGTGAAATGTAGTTCTAAGCCAAATCATCCATTAAGTCACTGAATGTGGTAAAATTTCTCAGGTTCCTAGAGATGAAAAGCAGATGATGAGACACCCATGACTCAGTTCTTACGAATGCAATGAAGTAAGATTATCAGCCTAAATTGTCCCTATTAATCAACAGTGTAATCTTGCAATGACAGCCTCTTTGAATCTGTGGAGCTTTGGGACTGTCTTGGGTGGAAGGAGTCTGACTGACAATTTTAGGGTCATATACTCAATCTGAGTCTCAAAATGTTCCAGTTAAAAAAAAATTTTAAAAGCATATATACTCCTTGTTCCTGGGGAGGTATTCACAAGGTTAAGAAATTCATAATTATGATGCTACACAGAGGGAGAGGTGTTGGGGTTATTTTTTTAAGTTTTAATCTTCTGCTTTCTCAAAGTTTCTCTTTTCTTACTAAGTCGTGAAATTCAGCCTTTCAAAATCTGCCATTTCAACCAAAGGAGTAGATGGCTTTGTGGCTATATTATTACATATACCTGCACTGATGTACATCCATACATTCATACATCCGTATCTTCACCTTGCCTTCCAGTATTGATTAAAGAATAGCCTGATAAAGATTTTTAAAATGAGGAGAATGAGCTGTCTTCTCACTGATAATCAGAGGCCAGCACTGCTGTCAGTACTTACTTGCAATGCCTTCCATCCAAGGGATAGTAAATATCTTCTTTAATCTTTTTATAATTTTCTATCAGGGAGTGTGTACTTGTCTGGGTACTTTTCATACCTGTGATCTACTGCTTAGATTATGTCTTTGACTTCAGAAGTTTTATTTTGTCGATCAGATTTTGTAGGGCAGGGACATATTTCATTAGAAAAAGATTGGCAGGTTAAAGATGAGAACCAGAATAAAAAGCAAGTACAACAGCCTGACTAGGAGACAGAAAATGTAAAGCAAACCAGTCTCAAATACTATCAGAATATCTTAGCAAAAAAAGCACTGCAGTAATCAAAATGGCTCATCACCGAAGCACATCTATGAAATAGTTTTAAATAGCCAGTGCATTTAATAAATACATTTTCTACTGGGGAAATCTTCATTATAAGGAGTATTTGCCGTGTGCATTTAGGTACAGTGCCTTCCAAGGAGGAGTCAGTAATTCGTGTCCTGGCAAAATTTTCTGTCTGGTTTTGAATAGTCTTAGAGAGGCGAAAGAGTGAAAAACAATTCAGTATTTTGCAGTTAATAGCACCAGAATGGGAGACTGCTCTGTGCCTGGACCTTAATCTTAGTAGAGAGGGAATACTTGGAGAACTGAACCTCCAAAGACTGCAAGGTCACTTAGGCTTACGAATATAGTAAATAGTCTATGCTAGAAGCTGTAAAAAGGGGTAGCAGAAAAGCATGAGAAGGAGGCACTGTGGGTAATTCCCAGTGTGTCGTATGTCATGTTGCTGCAAGACACAATCTCCAGTAGTAAAATGCCCTGCAGATACCATAATTTGCTTCAGCATATGACATCTAATTTTGCAAGGTCTGATGACAGGTGCAGAATTAACTTGGGCTGCTGCCGTAGGCATGCCTGAGAGCTGCTTACCAATTCTAACAGCATGTCAAGATATTTGCCCCATCTTTCTTGAAAGAGAAATACATGTCAACATTGGCATTTGAAGGAGCACTAATAAATTCAGGTAGAAACTGAACAGCTATTTCAGTAGTTTTCCATGTATCTGAAGTTAAATGTTACTCCAGATTTTTCTATTAAGCTCAAGTTGCTGAAGACAGGAAAGAAATATGTAAGATTTTTATGACATTTGTTAAGGTGCCCCTTAAAATAATTCAAAACCAATGGAGTTAATTGTGGCAAACAATTGCATGTGTTTCTGTTGTGTGTAAAATTCTATAGGTGGAATTTAGTTCTCTCAAAGTCTGTGAAGTTACTGAAGTTATTTTGTTCTCAGTTTTACAGGGCTGTTCTGTAAAAAGTTATGTCTAAGAGGTGCATGCTTTGGAGAAGATCCTATCCTCAGGTTCCTGTAAGAGCAATTACTTTTTCCTGTATATCACTCATATAAAATTTGCTCTTATGATCTGATTTTTTGAAACAAGAAAGTCAAGCCTCTTACCTTAAAGAATAGTGCAAAGTAATCCAAAGGAAGACCTCATAATACTTTTTGCATTCACCCTAATGGATCCTGATTAGAAACCTGTTGAGTGATGTTATCCTGATTGGTGGGAAATTGGTGAAGGAAATAACCAATTTTCAATCCATGTAATTGGTCGTGCAGGAGGTTTGAAATCTAGAGAAATGGCATTGCATCTTCTGCAGCTGCATTAAAAGATTTTACTGGAACAGAAAATAAATTCTTGGTAAGAACTGCACAATTCCAGAAGTACTTACACTTAGGAGTAATTGTAGAAAAGACACATGACAGGTATTTTTAAAATTACTAATGTTGTAGTCTTTTCAGTCATTATTAAAGCTCAGTAAGTCAAAATTGTATAAAACACATTTAAAAAAAAAACCAGCAAGTTCAACTACCCCCACCCAACAAGTAAGTTTCTTTGTTTGACTTCTGCAGGTTTTGAGGACATTTTTTGTTCTGTCTTACAAATCCACAATGAAGTGGTACCAGGAACCTGGTTCAGCTGATCTTCATCCCAATGTTAAGACATGCAATTTACGTTACAGCACCATTATACAGTCCCATGTATGGTTATGCTCATGAGCTAGAAGCAGAGCAAATGCAAAAGGAAAAGCTGTTCTTTCCCACAGAGAGTAATCTCTGTGGTGATACGCTCTGGTCTTGAGCTGCATATTAATCCATTAAAGTCCTAGAAGTCAGGGTGTCTGTGCTGGTTTACCCATTTGGGAACTTTGAACCAACTTCATAGTTTATCATGCATTTTGAATGCATAGCCTGATGTTTTCCCACTCTAACCTGACTGCACTCAATAGATAAATAAAGACATAGTAAATAAATTCCCTTACAAAGCCAGTGTAGCTTTTATTTGGTTTTAGCTGGATTTAAAGGTGTATGAGGAACAGAAATGAGACTACCTTTACTAAACATGTCAGTGTGAACCAGTTATGAATGAAGCATTTTCTGCTAAATCTTGGCCTGTGAATTGAAGGTAGCCCAAAGCCGGCACCTTGAACAAGGTAGCTGCTTCACTATAGTATAGCTGGGCAGCACAGCTGAGCTTGTGACAACACCTCCGGCTAAAACCTGGCCATATAATAATGGCACAGATTTGCCACTTCCCTGCCTCTGGATTGCAATTAGGTATGCATGTCCCAGAGGAGAACATTGTACATAGTTGTGTGTACGTATCCTCAGACAGTCTTCCACTTCATGGTTTCCTCCCTTAAGTCAGCCAAGGCATGAAATGTCCATTCTGTACCTGGGCATTAAACATTTTTGCCTTGCTGTGCTTCCCCAGCACTTTCCTTCTCATCTTCAGCTGTCCACTCAAGTGTAAAGAGAAGTTTCACTACCCACCTTCTATCTAAAATTATAGTTTCTATCTATTAAAAGAAACAGGCTCAAAATCCTCTTTGAGAGGATAAATAATGCAGAATGCTTTGATTCGTATCTGTGTGCTGAAAATTTCACACATCAAGTAAAATACCATGAATGCATCATTATTTTGACAGCTTTGTGAAAAAGAAGGCAAGAAGATCTCATTGCATGGATTTAATTTCTGCAGTTTTACAGCTTTGTGTTTTGCAAAAGAATCAAATCCTTCCATCAGAGCAGAGCAGGTGGTAAACTGAAGGGCAAAGTGGAGATACTATATGAAGGCCTGTCAAATCTCATACCTGATGTGCAAGCCCCCACCAAGGGCTCCCCAGCCAGAGCTCCTCTGTCTCTCACTTTCTTGGAATAGTATCTTTTGTCTTTTCCTTCAGGCTGGGCACTTCTCCAGCTGCATGGAGGGTCAAAAACGGGGAGAGACTGTATAGCCAGTACCAAGTTTCCCACCAAGACTGTTAACGTGAAAGAAAACAGGTTCACTTTCCCCACTGGAGTGTAGCGAGATGCCCACCACCAGTATGTCACCCAACATAAGGAATTTTATGGGCCAGCATTCAGGTAAACTGAAAATCTGTCTATAGATACCAGGGCCAAAAGCAGGATTCATTTAATATTAAGCTGAATTTGAGTGAAAAACCACAGTAGTGTCAGGGTGCAATGGACAAGGAGCAACATGATAGCTGCAGGGAAGAGCTACTGAAGTCTAGAGAGGTGAAGGGAGACTGGGAAATGGGTCCTTTGCTTCTCCGAGCAGTAGCATCCTCCCTTGTTCTCATGTGTCTGTGACTATTTACAAAGCTTGTCCATCCAAACATTTATGCAATGTGTCTGTAGAGAAGCATAACTTTTAAAGCATGGAGGACATTTAATATTCTTTTTATTTCCCTTTAAGTCATGGATTTGGGCTTCTCTTTGTAATCACAAAATAAGAAATATATTTCTAGAAAACAAAAGGTTTTTTTCCCTCTCTCATCCCACAGCACCAGGACCTGAGTCTTTATGAAAATAAAAGGTACATGCATATATTTGGTTAATTTTTTTCCATAACCTTCTTCACCTTGTGCTCTCAGTTGCCTTAGTTTACTATTCTCCTTGATCCAAGGCAGTTTAGGATTGTAGCAAACATGTCCTTTTTTGTAGAGTAGAAACCTGACCTTGTTTAAGCTTTGCCATTGACTTTAAAATGCCCAGTATTTCAGTGGTAATATTTCAATATTTTTGCTCCTGTGGCCAGGAAATTGTAAGGATAATGCAAAGTCATAGTTAAAACAAAAAGTGAACTGAAATTTTGTGAAAGCTCAGAAGACCTTTCAGTGAAGTTTAAATTTTTATGGGCTTGTTATTTTGTACAAATCTATTTTCTTCTTTTCTGTCCCATTTCAAGACCTTTTTGTAAGGAATCACCATCTCTTTTTTCCCTAATTTAAATTCTGCTCTGTCTGTTTGGAATATTAGCTACCCCTTAGCAATGAAATTATTTTAATGATGTGGCTGAGTGCTCATATATATTCAGGCAAGCAAATATAAAATGATCATTCTTTATATTAAGGGTCTATCTATAGTTTAGAAAGGGTAATAAATGATAGATTGAAAGCATAGGTGGCTCCAGTAGTAGATGGTGTGTATTACAGAGATTATTAGCTCATAAGTTAATGGTGTTGTAGATGGCTGCAAGCCAAACTTAGAAGCAACCAGCATAATGGTTGGACTCTGTAACAACTGATAAACTATGTATTAACATGCAGATTAACTCTTTATCAACTCTTTATGAAATATATATGTTTGGGACCTAAACAGCAAGCATGACTGTAACAGGAGACATAAAATTTCTTCATGAACGGCAGTATAACGGCTCTTATTTTTGTTTAAATGTGGAATATGATTTGTAAGGGTGCCTATGCCACCTGACATTTAAATCCTGTTTTCAGAAGTGGTGCTGTGCAGTGATGGTCTCATTTCCAGACAGGATTAGGCCTCTAAATCTCTTCGGCTGTGCTGCTTAATTTACTGTTAGGCAGTGTCCATTTTAAACCCAAAGATTTTCCTAGGATGTGTATGTCTAATCCACTAGTGAAAGGGCAGAGCCACAGGGGGCTTGCTGAGAAGCAGCAAGTGGCATAATGGGAGAACCACGGTGGGAGGAAGGGACCCTGTTTGAAGATGAGAGCATGACCAGACCATGGAGGCATAAGCAAGAGTAGAAAGGAATTCCCTGAAGCTCCAGGTTGGGCATGGAGCATGCTGTTCAAAGTCTGAGCTCACACTGAAAGGAGGGTTGGAGTTAAGGCTGTTTTTGTTACTACATTTTGTTCTTACTGAGAGATAAGGGTTACTTCTATACTCATTTATACTGGACAAAGCTCTGTTGAATTGGCTGGAACAAAAGCAAGTGGGTTTTGTTAAAGCAAAGTTTATTCTCACATTTTTTGATCTATCTCACCCAGCAGATTTTCATTGTTCCTCTGCAGAAGTACCTTTCTCCAGTCTGTTGCAATACAGCTCAAAAAGACTACAAGTTTCTTTGAGTTTTCTGATGCATGTTCTTCCAAGAAAAGACAGAGCAGCTCCATCTTTCATCTTTGCCCAGCTTGTAACCCTGTCACGAATAAAACAATGTGACTGTAGTCTCTGAAGTCTCTACAGTGGGCTATCAGAGCTTGATGGGAGAGAGGAGTTTTGCAACATATATACCCCATGCTTACGCCTTATCTCAAGTGTTTGTATGCTGGCCGATTGAAGACCTTGAACTGGATGGATGTATTCTGACCCTAGATGTGTACTTCTCAGGTTAAAAACAGGAGGTCTGCAGAGATTTTATCCCTTGTTCCCGGTACCTGTAGATTCCAGTAGCTCCTTCTTTCTGCAGATGATCAACCTCATCAGACACTCTCAGGTAAGAGTAATGCTAATACCTTCATTATTATCACTCATAACTTTCCTTAGGAAGCAGAGGAGGCTTAGGTACTGGTGACCTTAGGAGGATTTGTCCTTTTTCATCCTGCAGCCAGCTGCGGTGATTTAGAAAAATGGGCATAAAAGAATGGCCAGAAATGAGGCAGAGAAGAGGCTTCCAGTGTCAAAGCAGAGCCGGATGTGGCTCAGCCACTCCTCAGAGTTGTTTGCTTAGCTGTTCCAAAGGTGGAGAGACTACTTCCTCTTGTAGTTTATTCCAGTGCTTTACTGCTAACAAGTTTGTGTTTCCTTTCTTGTGAAATGTGAGTGTTTCTTATTGTAGCTGAAGCCTGATATTTTTATTCTATCTACCCTGGAAGGAGAGAAAAGATTGCTCCCTTCCTTTTTTCTGCAACCTTTTATGTACTTGATTACTGCTGCTATGTCTCTCCTTAGTCTTCTGTCTACTTTTAGTCGTTGTCCTTGTTTCATGGCTTCATTTTTTCCAATCAGGAGGAAAATTCCCTTATATAAGGTGGCTTTGGATCAGATCACTCGCTAAATAAAGCTCTATATTGAAAACCTTGTTTTAGTAGTTCAGATGTTGTATATTGGGATGGCAAGCATGTGTTACTTAAAATCATATTTAATGGGTGAATATGTCATTTGGAATGAAGAAGGTTACATCCAGACAGCTTAGAATTATGATTTTTCTTTTCTATTTTTGCTATCAGTGTACCACTTGATATGGTTCTTCAGCAACCAATACTGCAGTCTTTCTTAAATTGTCATAAACTAACTTCCTATTGATCAAGGACAACAAAGCCAGCATAAGACTGACAATGCAGAAGGATACAGTGTTAAGACTTGGGAGTTTTGCTAATACAGTTATTTATCATCAGGTGTTTCCAATAATGACTCTAGAAAGCATTGTTTATTTTTCTGCTTTCACTTCAATTTATAAATTTAATTCACTGGAGAGTGAAAAAGAGCAAAGCAAAGGTATGGGATGGTCTAAATGACCCTAGGTAGCGTTACCAATTTGTTTTGCCTAACATTCTCTCTCCTGCTTCATGTAGGCTTAGATTTGAAACAACAACTAAAAAAAAAGTCTGAATAAATTCAAACTAGTCCAGTTTTTAAATTTCTTCGACTAATATCTTCATAACACAGAGAAAAAGGTATAAAATCACAGTTGCATAAATGTTAGCAGAGGATAGGGCTGGGCTAGATATTTTGTAGCAGAAGAGTTTAAAGATGCTTGTGGCTCATGACCCTCCTCTTGATGTGGCTGTGTAGAAGAGAGAGGATGCAGAGGGCTCTTTCACCCACATAGCCTGCCAGGCAGTAGGGGCTTTGTGATCTCTGGAATATGATAAGATTTGGAGGCATCCTCAGATGAGAATCCCTTGAGCTAAAGGTGGAGAATGGGAGCTGGCTGTTTAAAGAGGTCTGGGTAGTTACAAAGAGGTTCTGCAGTAGCTGAGGGCCTGACCTATATTGATGTCTGAGGCAAACACAGAAAGTGTTGGGGAAGGCTGTGCCAATGCTGCTTACATCCTGTTGTGTCTTGCAATCTGCCATAACCCTTGCTCTCACTCAGAACATAGACATGAGACTGTAGAGCCCACAGATTGGCACTTAGGCTCGTTGGCAGAGCCCTGTTACCAGATAAAATCTGTATTCCTGGCATTGTTTTGCATAGTTTTTGCATTCAAGAAAGACATACTTGCCTGCCTTGTCCTGGCTGATGCTGTCTGGCAGAGGTGAGCCCATCAGAACGGAGGGGAGAGAGACCTTGCTAGGGTCATGGTCAGCTGAGAGAGCAAGGTCCTTGCTGCCAGCAAACAAGGAGAGCATAGGGTGGCAGGGTATGCCCGCTGCCAGGAGCACACGCTCGAGCCCAAAGGGGATGAGGAAAAAAGGGATCTGTAAGGTGTTTTTCCGTTATGAAATACTGCTGAAAGTTGCTTCTCTGGAGCAGTACAGACTCTCACAGCTAAAATTCATGAGTCTCAAGATCAGTTTCTGGATTGATACGTTCAATTTTTCGTCTAGTACAAATGTTCTTTGTTTTTGTAGGGGATATCAATAGCCTATATATTATTTTGAGGGAGCATATATACAGGTATTTTCTGAACAGAACTACCTTTTTTTTTCCTGAAGGGTGAAAAGCATATTCTTTTTAGACAGCAAGCCTTAGGCCTGGAGAACTCAGGAGGACCTGAGGCTGAGGAAGTTTCTGAGATCAAGCTGTCCATAGTTGCATGTTGCAAAGGCACCATATAAAGAAGGGCCTGAAAACTAGAGTGAAAGTTATAAAAAATAGTTGTTTGGATTGGGATCCATGGTCCTTCTGTGAGAAGAGGTTAGCAATTGACATTACCATTGACTTTGACAGAATCAGGCTCAAGTTGCCTTGGGATAAGTGGATGGAGGAGAGTTTGCTAATCCCCTTCTGCAAGAGTTAGTTTTTTGCCTCTATGCTTTTAGAAATTCTCATAAGCATACATTGCTGAGAAGAAGCTCTTGATGATATGGACTGCCAAATATTATTTGTGGAGTAGGACTTCGGAGCACCTTATGAATGTAGGGTTTGATAGATATTTTAGTAATGTCGCTTTGTCCCTGCTGAGTCATTCAGGAGAAGGAGAATGGTTTGATTTCTCTCTGCATCAAAGGTGGATTGCACAATATCTATGATGCACAAGTGATATTAAATGAGCAGGGAAGATTCCACATGTGAATTGTTAGTCAGGTTATAGGTATTTTGCTGAAACTTCTCATTTCTTTGTCTTTTCTCATCAACATTAATCAAGTAAGAAGTAAAATAATTCAGCAAGCACTGGAATTGGAGTTCAGTACCATGCAGATGCCTGCTTCGTGGCTAATTACGAGTGCCAACTGGGAACATTTATAAAGACACCTGATGCTATTGAGCCTCTACAGTCCATTTAGGATATCAGCACAGTGCTGGCTATATTGAGTCCAATTTAATTTTGTATAACTGAGATTTTGTGTAACCGAGAGTACAACAGATCAGCTACACAGATTTTGTGTAACTGAGACTGGATTTGATTACAGTTGATCAGAGGTTTAAAAAGTTAAAACAGATTAAAACCATTAATCTTGTCATCTTTTATACCTGGCTTGTCTGTAAAGTGATCTAGCCAAGGAGTATCTTCATGCTGATGAAAGTGGGAATCAGTCCTATTGTATGTTAAAAACCTCAGAGATACGGGAGTGTTTGGAAGTTACTAGCTTAAGTTTGCTGTGTACATTCACTTTCCTTTCCTCCAGCCAGATTGAACCTGAAATGATTTGGCATATATTCCTGATCCTGTCATTGATGGATGCCACTTAGTGACACATTTGCATAATATTTTGAGCAAGATAAATGGATACTTGAGTCCTTTTCAAGGTTTTGACTTAGAGGTTTTTTTTCCAGAAATGTAGTCTTGCTATTGTTCTTAGCTCACATAGTAAATGTTATTTCCCACACAGTATGTTACGAGGTGCTGGTGCTATTATTCAGGATACCCTTTGCTCTGGCCTGCAACTTCTCTCTGCCTGCTATGCAAGCACTGAGAGAAGAGGGCATGTGCCTCCCAACACGAACCCCCTTTTGCACAGCTTTCCAGGTGAGGTGTGAAAAACATGTTAAAGAGATCTTTAAAAAGACATCCTCACATGTGCGTAGAGCAACGCTGCTCTTTCTTAAACATGGAAGCTGTAATCATGTCTAACTGGAGGGAGTCCTGCTGCATCTCCTGCATGCCCACCTAAGTACCAAGCAGGATCTACCCCTAACTGAACAGATCTTTATCTGACTGCTTACAGCTCTTGTGCCATGCTTGTTATTTATTTAATGAAACATTCCGGTAAAATAGAACAGCCACTCATAAGCTCCTGACAACAAACAATCATGAAAATTGCCTTTGAATTTCCCTAATTTGCTTGTAAGAATCAGAACAATGGGAGAGAGTAATTGCAGTTATTAAAACAAATTACTGCAGGCAAAATATAACCCATTTTAAAACTTAAATCCAGGAAAACAGAAAGGGGGACAAAAAAGGAGAACCACCCAATAAGATGTCTTGTGCTCTACGTCCTTTTGTCTGTGTAAGGAGAGACTTCACCTTGCTCTTTTCTCAAGCATTGTTATTTACAGGGAAAATCAAAGCATTTAGTATCAGCGTAGTCATGCTGTGCATGGCAGCGCCTCACCTGGTAAAGCCATTGGAAAGCTGTTTTCTCCCAATCTGCTTCGTGTCAATGTAAATATATCCCTCTCTGAAAACTGAGTGTATTGCAAACCAGTACGAGGAAAAATTATTCTACTAGGACTTTAACTCCTTCCTAGACATGAACTTGCTTTTGAAACTAAGAGACCTATAGGATTTTCAAAAGAACACAACTGGCTTGTAGTGTCACATCACCCCTAACGAGATTTGTTTTCTTTAGTCATTTAGAGTCAGGTTTTAAAGAATTTGCCTTCCTAAAGATGTATCTGTAGAGCCTCGGGGATTCCCTTGGGTCCAGACCCAGCTGACTGCACATGGAGGGAGGTGATGAGCCACTGCCTGCCCTTGGCCATACAGAAAACCTCTAAGCAACAGCAGAAACAAATAAGAGTTTGACTTTCTTGTGCCTAATTTTCTTATATGAGTCAAACGCCTCAATCAGTTAAACACTGCAGCACTAAGCAAAGCGATGCTTAAGTATGTCTAAAACTTGTGCCTCGGAAACCAGATGGCATTGTAAGGAGAATTCTTGCTTAACACAAACCGCGTGCTTTTGTCCTGGCCAATTCAATAGAGCTTTGTCCAGTAGAACTGAGCACAGGGATAACTCTTGTCTCTGAATACAAATGAAATGTATTTGGCTCTCCCACTATTTTATAGGGAGATAACAAAGAATTGCTGCAGTTTGAGGGCATGAACCCTCGTTTTCTCTCCAGTCCACCTAAATAGAAAAGAATTTCTTGTTGGCCTGTGATCTTCCCTCTGCAAGCCAAAGCCCTCTGAGTTCCTGCTGCAAGTAATGGCAGTTTACCTGCAATTTTTTGGCTGCATGTAATACCCCAAATTGGTTGCCTTATTGTAGTGAAAAGTGGTCTGCCAACACAGAGGTCCCTTTCAAAGAAGCTTGACTATTGTAAGAGGAGAGTGAGTGACTGTGGTAATACTCCTGCATCACTGTTTCACTTCATGCTTCACCACAGGAGCAAAACAAGGCAGCAGAGACCACTGTCAAGTGTTTACAGAATATGGCTTTTTGACAAAAAATGATTGTCAGGCAGTGACTATATCAAAATGGTAGCAGGAGATAGTGGGTTTTCTTGGGTTTTTGCCCAGGCAACTGGCAATCTTAATTGCTCTGAAGAAAAAGAAACAGAAATTCCTTTTCTTCTCTTGGTATTTGAGGATATAAATCATTCAGTGGTTTAACTCCCTACCTCCCTGCCTGATTTTCCCTTGTTAAAGTAAAGGTGGATGAAACTTCCTTTCAGTTACCTTGCTGTAGATGTCAAGTAGATCCACTAAATGTCTCCGTTTTGCACTGAATTAATGTGAGTAGAATTTAACCTATATTCAACATACAGTACCTGAAGTCATTTTCCCAGGTAAGCACAGAATATTGAATCGTCAGTTTGATCAGTGTTATTCAAGGGAAGCTGAGAATCCATATTCATAGAAACTCTACATGATGTTTACCTTGATATACTGGGTTTTTTTTCTTCTGACAGTGGAACCGAATGCTCTTTCGCCACCTGAAGAGATCTCAGCAAAAGAGAAGTAGTTACAGATGAACTGGATTGCATTGCAAAAAAAAAAAAAAGTAATAAAACCTCACATGATTTAAAAATCTCAAGGGAGTTAAATATGTTGACTTAACTGAATTAAAATACTCCAAGCTGTTCCTTTCTCCCTTTTTGTCACCTGCCAGAGTGCTGCAATTCCCTGCGCTGAAGTGTCAATGTTGGTGATGCTGCAAATATGCATGTGTTTATAATGTTGACACTGTAAGAAATGCTTATCCCAAACCCAGACCGCAGCAGGAAAGAGCCTCCTAATTAAATTCTTTGGTTTTATAATTTCCATTCCCCTTTATGTGTCAGGTCTAGGCCACTATGCAGAAGGGAACAGGAATAGATGGTCTTAATGAGGAGGTGGCTAAGCATGCCCTGCAGTGAAGCTAATTTGGGCTACATTCCACTTAACCATTCTGCACCTCTCAGAACACCAACCTTGGACGTTGCTATTCAGTGATCTGAGATGCAAATTTATTTACAGTATCTGCCAATTGCCACAGGAATATTATTCCATCTTGGTGTTTGAGATCTGAAAATGTTTTCTGGGAAACTGAATGCCCAAACAGGTTATCTATTACCAAAGACCAAAAAGTCTTTTGGTTTATGAACATAAATCTAGAGGATTTTGTCCAACTTCCCTGACATTACATTTTGCCAGCTCCACGACCATGCTATAAGCTTGCTTTGTGTGTTAGCATATTCTCGTTTAAAAATGAAGTTACCCTGTAGTCAGTGAATATATTCTGCTTGGTAATACTTGGAAGTTTGCTTTCTGTTCCTATTAAGTCATAAAAACCTCAAACTGAGAAACAAGATCTATTGTAGAGTTTCTTGTCATTTTAAAGGAATTCAAAAGTGAAGAATGGTAAGGGAAAGATACTATGGGGTGGGCTAGTGAAATTCAAGCTTTTTGTGGGCTACACTGCATGGCTCCAAACAGATATTTTTGTAAAGGTAGGCTTGCCAACTGACACCCTTTTCTGCAGAAATGTAGCAGAACTTGAACACTCAACCCCACTTCTTCCCTGACAAGTGCATATAAATACTTTACCACATCTATACTTCTTGGTGTGTTTTCTAGAATCAGGCCAAAGACCATTATAGGAATATGCTCCATGATTTTAAAAAGCTTTTGCAAATGCAAATAAACTCCTCCATAAGTACTGGGGAATGTTAGTCCAAGCCTACAGAAATCTAAGGCTGGTAGTATTCCTAGTGCTTATTTCAGGTTGCTGAAGTATTTCATTGGCTAAGATCTTTTCACTGTGTTTTGGTCTCATGAGTGATTTTTGAGTTATTTAATAATTTCCTTAAATATCTTGGCACATGCTATTTGACATGGCGAGTGGGCTCAACAAATCAACTATAAAACATTCCTCTTCTCTGTATAATTCCTGTAGCTATGCAGAAAGAAATGAAGGGAAGAAGTCTGGGCCAACTGTATTTTAGTCTGTAACTTTTATCATCTCTTCTTTGTACTCAGGAGTGACACTTCTAGAGTTACTGGAGAAAATCATGTTAAAAGTGAACCGTATATAATGGAAGAGTAATCTCAGAGGCAAAGATTTTTCTGTCATTCTTTCTATTTTTATAGGAACTTTTGTTGATTTACTTGCCAGATGAAGGTAGACTTTCTGTTCTCTCTCAACTTCTTTTTAATTCAATCAGGCAGCTTCACTGTGGAGTCGTGCACATGGGAATGCTAGACTGTAGACTCACACCTTGTTTGCAGTGGTTTTCCTGAATACACTATCTCCTAGAGGATCCAGAGCTATTATATGGAGCTTCAAGCCACAGGTAGATTTGCTGTGAAGCTGTTCAGTGAACGTCTTTCCACAGAGCGTGAATGTTCTTGTATATGTAAAGCAATAGGTGCTAAAAGGGTTGTGGCTGTTAAAATATGCTTTCTGTTCTACATGGGTGGAAAGCAAAGCAGTGGCATCTCACGTACAAGAGTAGGATATTTTTAGTTTCAGGAAGAGCAGTGCACAGTGTGTGTGACTTGTTAAAACAAAGGATGGCTGTTTGAAATGTGTAAAGGGATAGTTTATATAAATCTGTAGGAGGTACAGGGTACAAATCAGGCAAAATATTTCTTGGTAACATTGTTGAATTTAGGAACTTCTTTGGGTCACAAGCACAAACTTTGGACACCTTGGGAATTTCTATCTTATATTTTATAGAAATGGTCACTTTTATAAAAGAACGTAACAAATATTTTACAAGTAACAAAGCAAATGCAGCCCTCTGTATCTCCCCATAATAATGGATTCATCAGACTCTTCAGAAACAGAGTATAATGCAGGTTACTGCTTCCACTGCACCTCAGCTGTTAGGAGTTACAGCTCGTGACCTTTAAAATTTAGGAATAATAAAATAGATCATTTACAAGTAGCCAATTAACAAATAAATGCCCCCTATGTAAATCTGAAAAGTAATGTTTTGAAATACTGCCACCTTCTGCTAAGTTTGGGATGGAGAACTGAATTATAAGTGATTTGTCAAAGTTTTTATCAACAGTAATAATTCAGTTCCTGATTTTATTATCTTAGAGCCATGTTGCATCATCTGTTTTGCAAGGCCAGCTTTCACTCTATATGAGACTATGTAAACAGTAGTAGAAAGAATTGAAGAAAATGCAATATAATTTCTAACAAGTGATGGGAGAGACAGCCGCAAACTTGTTTGAAGTAAGGAAAAGCACTTATGTGCATTATATGTGAACTTAAAGCAAGCACAGAGCCTATGTTTCAAGGTATATAGGTGTTAAATGCATTACAGAATTGTAGCTAAAATGTTGATATGACCTGCAGGATGATCTTGGTCAGAGGAGAGGTGTATGTGCTTTAAGTCTTAGGGAAGATTTCCCTACTCCTGCCTAACACCTCTCTCTGAAATGAATGTGACCACAAAGGGTTAATTTCTTTCACTATTTTTACTTTGCTAACATTCAGATAATACTTGTCTGCATACTACCTTTGTGTATATTTTAATTATCCAGATGGTGCTTTATGTGCCCAGCCCCGTATCATTACTATATTACTTAAACTTGGCAGTGATACTTAGAAATAACTTTCCCCAAGCTGGCTTTTTCTTGCAAAGTTCATCCAATTGCAGCTTTCCAAATCTCCTTTGTACTGTGGCAATATATATTGTGCACCTAAATGGCTCACATATAATTTAAATTCCCTTGATAGGGGAAATCTGCTTGGCAAAGAAAATAAGTCCTTAAAAGAACCAGAAATTAATACAATATCTAAGCTAATGTGACCTTAAAGTCATAATATAAAACTGAGAATTTAGGCAATCCAAAGGTTCTTAAATTTCCTTTGTTTCATTTGAATTTACCCAAACTCTTTGTTGGGCTCTAGTGAGATCAAGGTGCCTGTGTCACAGGGGGGTTGTTATGGACCAGGCTAATTCCAAGGACTTGGCTCCACCGTGTTTTCCCCAAAGAGTGCAAATGAGGTACGCTTGGATTCTCAGGCACTGATGGGACATATAGTAGGAGGATGCAGACTTAGCATGTGCATTGCGCAGGTAGTGAAAGTGTATCAGGGCTTGGGCAGGGAAAGCATATTGGCTGCCCATGGGGACTGAGGACCTTCCCATGGTTAGTGTGTTTGTATATTTTATTTTCTTTCTCTTATTAATCAGCTTCTCAGATTTACCACTCATTGCATGACCTTCCTTTTGGCTTGATTTTTTTGACTTTCAGTTTTCAATCTTGGTAATATTTTAACTCATTAGCCTGTATATACAGCTCAGCTGTATAATTATACACCAGGGAATCCATGTGCAAGAGAGACTTACTGAATGAAAGTACTCAGAAACCAAACTTCAAAAAGTCTCCTGCTTGTGTGCTATTACTTTTACATTGGCTTTGATAACCACAAAGCAGGTGTCTAGCCAAAGGAGCCGAGTCCTGTCGCAGGACTTGTACTACAGTCTGGCTGGTAATGGCAGGTGAATGTTAAGCTCTGTTATGCACAGAGAGGGAGCACCATGAAGATGAAGCCTGTTATGACCAGTAACGTGCTATTTGTCTGATTACAAACTGAAAATAAGAACCATTTTCTTATCAGAGAGGTGAATAGACTTGGCTCCTGAGCACTTAGCATAGCATGTGGAGCTGTGCTGTTACCCCAAGGTGCTTATCTTCCTGGTTAATTTCTAATTACGGGTTTCTTGTTTCAATTTAATACAGAAAAATCTCTTCTATTGAGCAATAAAAACTTCATCTTTTGATTTTCAAGTAAGGGACTATCCCATAGAGGAGTTTTAGAGCTTGACATACTCTGCTAGATGCAAATGACAAGCCACACAGCAAGATTTGATAGCAAGCTCCAACTGTTTTTAAAACAGACCCTAACCATACATACAGTGTGTCACTTCTGCTGTTGTATATTGAGCTCAGGAGAAGGCAAGTAACATAACCGCCTTCAGCAAAATTGTCAAATAAGGAAACCTTTTAAAACTACATAGGGGGGAATGTAATGAGAGCCCTGAAAGGAAGAGACTAAGAGAAGAAAAATTGGTGGAGAACATTAATGTATACTTTTAACCAGTCTTTTCACAGAAAGAAGAATGACCCAGAGGAATGACTGCTGTAGTTCTTTTTTCAATGGAAGGATCCTGTATGTGCTGCTGCATAGGAGACAAATGCTCGTTTCCCCTGTGTTATTTTACATTGCAGTTTGGAAGAGCAAGAAGCAGCTTTGTTTAGCCTGGTTGAGAGCAACTCCACAGTAACACAACATATAAAACTTTCAAGAAGTGAAAAGCATTCTGAGCTCACATTTCAGATAGTTTTCAGGATAACTCCTTGGCTGTTACAACAATATGTCATACTAGACATAAATTATTATAAATTATTTGCTACAGTCTGCATTTGTATTACCTCCCAGGGACCTTTCAGATTGGATTTATGGAGAGACATGTTTCCTGAATGTTTCTGAAGAAACTACAGATCACAGGACAAATCAAGTTTTAATGAAAAAAGGACTCCAGGTTTGAATTGCTGACTGATACCTAAGAGCTAGAGAGTGAACCCTCTGAGGGCAATTGGGATTAACTATCTTCCCACTGGCTGATTCCTGTCCTGCAGGAGTATTGTGCAGACATGGGACAGGAGTGAGAAGAGCCTGAAGATCCATCTGAGTGAGCTGCAGGCTGTGAATCAACATTGTCTTTAGGTAAGAGCAGGTGATGCTCTCCTGAGCCTTACTGGTTTAATATAAACCTGCAAAATATAAACAAGTATCACATTATTTGTAGTGGTTCTAGTTGTATGCATCAAAACTCTGTTCTATGCTGTGGTTACTTCCAGCATTCATTTGTTTGTTCTGGGAAGCATTTTTCATCCCCTTTTTTACTGCAGCCCTTTGTCTGCTTATGCTGTAAGGCAGCACGGCACACCAAGCAGCTCGCAGATCATACGCAATAGAAAGCCTTTGTTTGTGAGATGCGAGTAGTTTGCTCCGAACAGTGTGGATTTTACCTTCTTTTTCTTTTTTTTCCAGTTGTCCTTGTCTTTTGAGGAAAAGTCTTGTGTGGATCGAGAAATGCCATTCATCCTGTGTCTCCTTACCCAGACCCTAAGATCTCATCTTCCCCAGATGGGCATGGGTGGACAGGTCTGACTCCATATACCTCAAGACTGTGGGTAGCCTGAATCCCAGGTAACCCTATGAATACAGGGAATGCAAGACAGTGATGAGCAAGGCTTTAGCCCATTGTCTGATCTCTATTACTGGAGCCAGTGGGGATAAGGTACAGCAGCCTGACTCTTAGTAAAACCCTACTGTGCAGTGCTTTGTGCTTCTAAGTGTACTATAATAACCTGGCCCCGTGTGATGGGGGAAGGAGTCTGATAGGAAAAGCTTTTCATTGGAGATAAGTGAGTAGAGGAATTCCATGATTAACAACAATGACCAGCACAGGTGACATTTCCTTGTAGTTAATAGCTGCTGGTGTGAAAGGCCCCAAGGCAGAGCCTCAAGCTGCTAAGCTGGCAAGTGAATAGCTAGGCTATTTGACCTGCAGTTCATTGCTAATATTAATGGTGAGGCTATAAAAAATGTGAGAAAAATGTTCATAGAAACTCCTTCTTGTGCTGCGTGGGAATGCCAGCAATTTTGTAGTTGGGACTGAGGAAGATTTCTCATGTTGGCAGTAGTATTTGCACCAGCCTTTTAAGGAAGATGCAGAACTGTAAGCACCACTTGCACCTTCTAGAAGTGAAGAAATTCTTACGCACCTGAGAAAGTGTAAGTAATTATGGCCAAATTCTGCATAAGGAAGTTTATGGAGATTTCCACCCTTAGGGCCATGAAGGCTGACCCAAAACCTAAAAATCTAGTGAAGCTGAAAGAAGTGATGGCACCTTGACTATGCCTTCTTGCAGTGTCTCCCTGCCTGAAGATTCCTTCTCCAACTCTTCTGACAAAAAGGGATGGGCAAAGGAAGATGGTTCTGAGTGCTTCTGCAGGTGGGATAATGGGGGTTGTGACCAGGAGCAGAAGATGGGGCAGCTGTTTGCCAGCCAGATACTGCAGTGGTGTTCCCTGGATGTTGCTTTTATTGGTGATTCAGGAATGGGAAATACTCTGCACATCTGGTCTTGCCAAAGCAGCCAAAGTGCCTCTGTCTCACAGTGTGGTACCACGCTGATCTGTCAGTGTGGGATGCAGCAGCCAGGTAAGGCTGAAGCTATACCAGAGACGCTCGCGTGTCACAGACTGAGCTAGGTAGCCTTATTTGATACAAACCAAATTTAGACTGAGAACATTGTTTCTGCAAGACCTGGCCACTTCATAAATTCAGCTTTGGCCAACTTATTTGGGCAGATAGTCTAGGGGTTCTTATATGTTCAGGCAAGCAAAAATCAATCCTTTGTTTTTAAAGAACTGATCAAAATACTCCGCTGTGCTGAACTTTGAGTAGAGGTTGTTCCCAGAGCTTTTTTTTCCAATTACCAGCTCAACATAAAATCCATTATTGCCCACTTTTAATCCTGACTATCAAAACCATTTGTCTCCACAGATTGCCAAGCAAATAGCTACAGATGTTGTTTATTGTGCTGAACACAGAGACACACACTTACAAATCTACTGTAACAAGAAGTAACCCATTACAGCAAGGGAAGACTTTGTTCTCTGAAACAAATATCTTTAGACTTCAATCTAAAATACAACCTACTGTCGTGTTTTCTGCACGGCTAGCAATTGCACTGCGTGACACAACAAATCACAGTGCAAAATCACTGAGGTTTATTCTCTGCTAAAAATTGGACTGAAGGAGTGGACTTTTCCTTGTGACTAGGTTTTCATGAAGCTCATAGACAGAGCTTTTGATACCATCTTATTCACAGAGTCATCACGTTTACAAAACTAAGCCATACCATTAATGCTGTATGTGTGCTGCCCTGAAACAAAAGCCATGGGACAAGTTCTTAGCTGGTATGAAGAACTGCAATGCAAGGCATGACATTTAAAATAGTTCTTTCCTGTTTCAAAGATTTGTCTCACTTTGACTTCATATTACATCCTTTGTTTCTAGATGCCAACAACCTCTGTCTGGCTAGCCCTGTCTCCCTCTGCCCTCCCATCTCATCAGAACATCTTGCTTAGTCTCTGCCTAGTTTTCTTCATAAATTCTGTTATCTCATTTCAACTGTTGACTCTTATCACCTTGCTGAAATTCTGGTGAATATTTCTACTGGGCAGATAGAACATCTCTGACATCCAGATCATTTCTATACAAAGTCCCATCTTCCAGCACATGAAGAGCTAAATCCAGTAAAGAAAACAGAGACTTTCTAAGCCTGTTTTTTTGTTCGCTTAAGAACATAAACTACTGAAACCACTGTCGGCCTGACCCTTTAATACCTTCTCCAACCACTCTCCAGTACCTTTTGAGTCTATTGACCAATTTCATTCAGAGCTGACACAGAGGACAAATGTTTTGAAAAGACTTAGTTACTGCAGTATTAATAAAAATATCTCTCCTTTATCTGGTTATCTATAGCAAAGATTGCTATATGAGTCTGCCTGTTATCACACACTAGAGCACTCTCAGGAAGGAGACAGTTTCTTGGAAAGCTTTTGCATATTACACAGCAGAGGTTCCAAAACAAGAGACAGTAAGCTGTACTAAGACCAGAATGAGTCTTCTTCCCAGTTTTCAGTGTGGTCAAAATAACAGTTTTCCCTCTTCCTATGGGTTTTTTTTAGTAGCGATTTCTTTGAGGAAAATGCCTGATACAGCATAATTTAGTTCAAGTGATAAAACACTGGCAAATTTATAAGCTGCTGAAAGCAAGACCTCATGATAGTTTGTTGGGCAGCTTTACTTGGTGGTCTTCTTGGTGTTGCCTAATAAATGGGTTAACAGATGTCAGTCTCCACAATTCCAGATTGTGCAGCTGCATCACTGGGAGGAGACTGCCGTCTAAGTGTTAGGCTGCTGGAGGAGCATGTGAGTGTTCTGCACTGCACAACCATTATAGAATGGAAGAGGTGCCAAAAAGAAGCCAGGCTGTAGGTTTTTAAATGTGCTGCTATCAGGGGAAAAAAAAACAACAAAGTGCAATTGCTTTTTTTTTTTTTTTTTCAGTATTTGCAAGTACTCTCCGTGTTTGACCTCATCACGAAAGCATGCTGTCATCATCTCTTGCATTCTCTCACTTCTTTCACCTGTGTGGCTTTCCCTGTGCCTCTGTTCAGGATTCTGTGTTTTACAGAAACCTCAGCTATAAACCCATCTAGTGGAACCACACGTGCTTAACAGTTGACATACTTGTTTGTTTCCATGGAGTGAAAATTTAAGGTAAAAGAGTAAACCCCAAAGATTAAATTAAAATAACAAAAAGGGATATTACCTACAGAAACAAAATGAACTGACAAAATTAAACCATGGACTATGAGTTAGAATTTCTATAGAGCTATGCTCCTATTAAACAACTATATACACAGAGGCACTGAAGGGCTCGGTGTCTCTGTGCTCCTATGCTTTCCTGTGGGAGCAACCGGGTAGTGTTAGTTTCTAGATCTGGCCCTTTGCACCTTTTTATTTGCACTTGAGTTATTCATGACAAATTGACAAGATGCAGTTAGTGGAACCTCACACAGGTGATGTTGTGTGGGTGTGCAATAGCTTTACTATGACGAGGTGGGATTACTGGAGTAGGTCCCCTCCAGAAACCAGTGTTGATGTGGAAATTGATAGTCTTATCTTGAAGAATCCTAGTGCTGACTCCAAAAGTTTTAGCAAGGCTTGTAGTCTCCTTGCAAGGCATGTATTTGACCGTTTTCCTGAAAATGAATGGATTTGTAGTTCCTCTTCAAGCATCTCTCTCAACTGAGACCCTCGATAGTGTCCAGTATGATCAGTATTACCTTAATGTGTAGTAGATACAGTTCAGCTCCACGCTGCACAAGCAAAATGTTGTCCTAATTATACTGGGGACTCTGAATTAATTCCTGCTCTGAGGGAAGATAAAGGACAGGCCTCTCTTCTGCTCCTCACAAACAGCAGTCACACCATATGAAAATGTTTGAGTGTAATGTGGGAGAGTCAGATACGTTAACAGTTCAGAAGGAGTTCTCTGTGGATGTTTGAACCTCAAGGTGAAGCAAGCTGACCCTAAGATGAGAGGATGATTGGGGAGCTAGGGAATATTTAAGCCCAGCAGGGTGAGTTGGCATTTAGCCTGCAAATGAGAGGAAAGTATTTTAACAGGGTAATCACATGGAGAGAAGGGCTGTCTGAAGGCAAATATATTCTTGCATTCAGGTTTTGCTACTCCCATTCTTTTTATGGCACTGGGCAGGCCCTTTCTTTATTGTGGCCATATCTGTAAAAATGACAATTTGGAAAGGACAGCTAATATCTATATGAAGCCCTGTGGTTACCTCTCTGTCTCATCTGTTCTTGTCCTGTCCTCTTTCATACATGTCTGATCTCTAATTTCTGTTCCCTATCCTGGAGGTTCTGTTCCTGATGCCATGAGAGGATGAGTGTGCCAAGGAGCTGGTATGGACCAGATGGACATGCCTTGGCAGACATATGCATGTATGTGGCGCTTCCATGAAAAGCTCAGACTCTTAGGTGGCTTCAACTTGATAAGAGCACTGTGTAAGGAAGTGCAAGGCTCCTCGTTTCCTGTTTGCATGGCATGAATTGTTAATCTGAGCTAGTGGCTTGGGAAGAAAAGAAAGCCTGTTTTATTACCTGGTCTATGTTAGGTGGGCATGGAAAAGAGGGGAATGTCTGTCATCATGCAGCACTGAGAAACCTAAGTTCTGAGGTAGCCTATTCATCCCCAGTCTCTCCGCTCTGCCGGCTTCCGAAAGGGTATTTGCATCAGCACTGTAGGAAATGGGTGTAAAGAAAAGTGTAGACTAATATCCCATAATCCTCCTTAACTCATTTACAAAAAGCTAATATCAGCAATAAGTCAACATCAGGTCATCTCATGCAGTGGAAAAGTTTGTGTTCTTTAAAGAAATAAAGTGCCATCTGAAATCTGATGTTGAGCTTTAAGGAAGTAATGTATTTAAATACATGGATAAATAACTACCTTATCCTGTAGTATAGGTATCAGAAATATCCTGGCATCTGAGCTCTGCTTGTCGCTTGCTTGCGAAATTTTCCAGAAATGTCTCTGAAAGCTGATACAAAAAAATGATGGTGGGTCAATTATGCTAGAGAGGGCATTTCTGTTCTGATGGTGTTGAATCCCTGGTTTCAGTTACTTGAACAGTTTGGCTGGTGTCTCCTGTGTTTGGAGAGTAATAATGAGCTATGGGAAAAAATTTCCTGTGCAGTTATTGCAGACTGACATTTTCTGACAGTGACCACCCAGTCATATGCTTAGTGTGTCCCCGGAAATCCAAATGTTTAAAGGTAATCTATTTTCCATTAATGGCTGTTGCAGAGCAGTGAGTTTGATTCCAAGTAGGCATATTATATGAAGCTTACCCTATTATAGATTGTGGTGGGAAACACACCCTGTGTAGATGCGGCTTACTAAATGAGCTATGTGAATCAGTAGTTGGTAACTTTGAGTAGGTGGTAACTTTGAGTGTGCTGATACCTATCCTGTAGTATAGGTATCAGCATGTCCTGGCCCAGTTGTGAGTATAGTCAATTCAAGGGCTGATTTGTTTAGCATAACAGCTAATCTGTCTCATTTAGCAGCAAACGTGTCTGAGCTTGTATGTGACGTATCTGACTTGGTGAGTGGTATATCTGACGCAGCAGTTGAATAACATTACTCGTTCTGGAATACATTTTCTTCAATGAAGAACATATATATATATACACACATTTATATTTTTTGTTAGCAGATGATTGAGCACACACCCCAGAATGAAGCAGTCCTACAGGAGGGTTTTTTTCCATGTACTTCATTCTTCTCACTTGACCATTATTTTACATATCGGCCACTGGGATGCATTCAAACCTAATGGTAACCACTGACTTCCAAGAGCTTTGGATCAGGCCCTGTAAGCCAGCCCAGCCACTCATCAGGCAAGATGGAATGTAGGTAAAATCCATTGAGTATCTTCCTGCCCTTCCTGCCACATAAGGTGTCCCAAAGCAGCATTTCTCTCTTTTCTTTACCAGAAAGATCGGTTGTATTTACCTTTGAATAAGATAAGTTGGGAAACTCATGACCTTGAGGCTGATTGTCCCAAGTTTGGCTAGGAGAGGATTAATTTTCACCAGCAGCTGGGAGGGGGTCACAGCCAGGATAGACAACTGAGCCAGCCAACAGGATATTCAATAACATACTGATGTCATGCCTGCTATGACAAGGCTTCACCAGCCTTGTTGCAGGTCCAGAGGAGAGCAACAAGGCTGGTGAAGGGACTGGAGGGAAAGTCTTATGAGGAGAGGCTGAGGGAGCTGGGCTTGTTTAGCCTGGAGAAGAGGANTGAAGTTTTGTCTTTTTCTCTCTATTCTCCTTCTCATTCCACAGTGAGGTGAGGGGTGCTCACCTCCTGGCTGGGTCTAAACCATGGCACTGAGAGAGCACTTCTTCCACAGTGTGTTGCGGTTTGGTTTGATTTTTTTTTTAATGCATTAGTGCTCGATAAAACAGAAGTGCGTAGTAGTGTGTAACCAGGAAAGCTGTTTGCAGGCTTTCTGGGCTCTCAGCACAGGGGAGGTTTCCCAGCCTCTCAAAGAAGTAATTGTTACTGTTTTCTGATCACAACATACTCTACCATCCCTCCTGTAACTTACAGTCTTCTGCCCAGTCTGGGATCAGCACACAGGCTTTCAACAGCCCATGTTCTGCAAGATCAGTTGTTTTTTTTCTGAAAAGGTCAAGATATTTGGCAAGGTTTGGAAAGCTGGCGGTGCAGTGCTGCAGTCCAGCCTAGTGCTCAGTACCACAGGGAGGGGTTTAGCATCTCTAGCACTGCATTTGAAACCAAGGAATAGCAAGAATATTGAAATGTGGCTCAGAAGAGAAGCAGGGCTACTCCCCGTTTGAGCTGGCTTTCCTAGAGAAACAGTAGGAGAGGAAATGCTTACCTTTTGAGTCAGCAGAATGCCTAATGAGAAGGGAATCCGATCATCTGATTAGCATTGGATCCTTATCCTTCAGCAGCAGGTTGCCTCCAGCAATGGGCACAGAGCTGTTCATCCTGCACAAGTTTCATGTTGTTCTGCTCCGTTTAGCTTCTGCTTTGATTTGCTTCACTTTCTTTCTCATTTAGCGGAAGATAGAATCAATAAATCTTGACTACAAGTTGCTCAATGGAGGGCTGCACTATGTTTAGTCTTTGTGGGCATGCACAGCTGCACGCCTGCCCACCTGTGCTATTAGTAGGTTTGCTCTTAATGTTTGTGCTGCTTTCAGTATCAATGGGAACATTCTCCCTGCTACCGGCTACTTTTTTATTTTTATTTTTCAAGAGATGAGTCGCCACTGTGCAACTCTCCCAACTGTGCATGCTGCTGCTGAAGCCACAGAATAGCACCACAAGCCCAGAGCCTGCTTATCAAAATGCTGTGGGTGGCAGAGCCATTAGTAAAAACACGGAGTTTCCCAAGTGTTCGCTTGTTACCCAGCCACTGTGCTCCAAGTTCCTTTTTTTCTCATGTGATACATCTATTTAGGCTTTTTTCTGATTACCACATTTAAAAAAAATCTCTTGAAAGGACAAGTGAAATGTTGCCTGAAATGGTGGTTTGCCTGTTTGCTGTTGCATCCAAAACCCTTCATCACAGCTGCTAAGAAATGTTTCAGTTCTGTTTAGTGTGCAACTATTCTCAAACAAAAGACACCTGTGCTTTTCTCTATTAGTTTTGGATGGAACTAGGAATGGGAAATTTACCTCCACCTTTCTTGAGTGTCCTGGTCTGGAACCTACTGTGTCCTGAGCAAAGAGCACAAGTGAGAAAATACTGGCTGTGGGCCTTATTCTCTAAAACCTGTTCCTGAGTATTTGAAGCAAATCAGAGCACTTCCTCACAGGGGAAAGCACATGTCAGGAAGAGTAATGCACAGGCTGTTTATCTGCCTGTCTTGGTCTATTCACTGTGGGATGGGGATGATTTGTGATAATGTTGATTCTCCAGCATTTTTGGAAGTGGCAGCAGAGAGTGCCCTGTTGAGTTCAAAGCATTCCTGCCTTCCTAAAATTTGGGCGTCATACAGGTTGGAATTGGTCTTTCATCCACCCCTTCACTCAAACCAGAGATTATAAAAGAAGGTTGCTTGGGTCTTATCCAGTTGAGTTTTGAGTTTTTCCAAGAATGAATGTCCCACAGCCTCCCTGGACCCTTGTAACAGTGTTTGATTCCAATTCAGGGTATCTCCTCTGTGTTGCAGGATAGTAGCAGAGGAAGAAAAATATTGGCAGCTCTCTGACACTTCTATTGTCAGTGCTGAAATGGTCCAAGCTTCTTCAGGACTGAGGGCAAATAAGTATATATCCTTATGTCTTCAGTGAGATCAGAGATGCCAACATTAGTTATCTTGGTATACAACATCCTGTATACAACCTGGTAGGTACGTGACGAAAGTAAATGCCAGATTTTCAAATAGTTGCAAAAGAATTTAATGAGGCTGAACACACAGGGGAAGCTTGTCGTGTCCTTGTAACTCTCCTCTAAGCTACAGTTGTTGGCCACTTTGGATTTGCATGTTTATTCTTTTAGTGGAACAATGGAAAAAATGACATGAAAATAGTAGTCAGGTACCTTTGGCAGCTCAGTCAAATAGGGGCCTACCAGCATGTGTTAAAACAATGACTAGCAATAGGGTTCTAGGTTGTCTATTTTATAGTATCTGTAAACAAACAGGTAGGATTCAAAGAAATGATGATACTGTTTTCAAAGATTTCATTAATCAATATGATGTGTGCCTTTTAATGTTTCCCTCCCCCTAGCAATAACTGACTTAAGCCATAATTTGAAAGAGACTAGTGCTGTGGGTTGCCTAGTTTGAGAAACTGGAAATGAGCCTGATTTCCAGAGAAAAGCTGATCATACACCTTCTGTGAACCGTGTCCATGTACATTGAAACATTGACTTCTACAACTTTGATTTCCTTTATACCAGCAAATCTTTTAAAGGGGAAATTAATTATTTCTTTTAATTTTGCCAAATATTGTTGTTCAGTTACGACTGCCTACGGAAGTAAGCTGTAGTACTACAGACATCCATTATGTGAGAGTTTGCTGCAGCACAGAGTTAGTGCTGAAAATGTTCATGCTCACCCGCTCTTTTAGGGTTAATGTGAGTCAAGCTTACTATAATTAATTTGCATGTGGAAAACTTCCTCCCCGCCAAGAGATGAAGAAGATGATTTTGAGTTACCACAATTATGTCACAAAATGTGTTTATCCAGAAGCCTGCCTCTTCCAAGGTAGATGTCTCTGTAGTGCATATTCAGTGTATGCCCCTTTTGTAGTTTCCACTGCAACAAGTGACAGCTGAAAACATCATCGCGAGGCTGTCAAATGTGCTGTCTGCATAACTGGTGATAATCTTAACTGCTCTTCTGCATCAAACCGCTGGGAACTGATACTTCAGAGCTTATTATTGGCAACAGTAGGTGGAATTGAGTAATGCGGTTTGAGTGTCAAAGGCCTGTGGTGTTGACAGAAATATTAACCGTGAATCAAACACAGCACGATGGTGGTGTCAGGCTAGAGCGTAAGGCAGGATCCTGCAAACCAGGCCGGGCCTGCTTAGACCTTACTTGCTGGAATATTCCCATTGGCTAACAGAAGTAAGGATCAATCGGCTGCGGCTCCTGTCATGGTCTGTTTAACTTAAAACTGAGAAGGAGCGATAGAGACTGAACAAGTGACAGTGAGATAGCTGTGTGCTCTGCTGTGTTCCCAGTTGTGCTGCAGAGGCTGGTGAAGAGCAGGGAATCTCTCATCCCTGGTTAGCCATTGTCACTGCTGCTCCCATCTGGCTTCTGTTGTAAAATATTTCACTGATGTCGGGGCTTGCACTTGCTGTATTAAGGGGATTTTGCAGGGTTGACATTTAAAATGTCCTTGATTTAGAGCCATCTTGTGACATTCTTTCTTATAGCAAATGGTTCCCAGTTGAAGAAAGGGCCACGCTGCCTGCATTTTGGCCACTTGTAGCACCCATGGTGAACTCAGGAGGGGAAGGTGTCCGACTTCAGCCCCCATGTTAGCAAAGGAACCAAAACACCGGGAAGGGTTATTGGGAGAATTGCGAGGAAATGTCTGGGTACCTCATGCAGTCAGCTTGCTTGGCTGTTAACGTTAGTGGCTTATGATCCTTCTAGATGCCACCATCATATATCCTGTTGCCTTTAGTGAGTCTTCCAGCACAGCTGCTCTGGTGATGAGCTTGGACAACTCTCTTTTCATAATTAGGTCCTAGATTATTCAAGTCTTACACAGTCTTGAAGGTCTGTGTGTTTGATTTATTCACTGTGTTAAACAGAGATGGTGCAAAGAGAGCAAATAGTGCTGAGTTGTGGGGTAGAAATCTGATTCTAGCTAAATCTACCCAGAAAACCTTTGGGGAAGGGAATTGAAAAAAAAAAATTTAATTATGTGGAATTTTTCAGCAGGGAGTCTCCTAACAATATCCAGAGCAAGCAAGAAGCATAAAGCCAAGAGCTAAGCAAAATACAGATTTCATTATAAATTAGTGTTGGAAATTAGAGCCAAGTTGTGAAACAACCACAATTAAAATTCAGAGAGCAAAGAAGAAAAAGCTTACCTATTGACCTCTGCTTGCTGCACAGGGTTAGAAAAGAAACTGTGCTACTTCAGTATTCTAGCATAACTTGAACATTACTGAAATTGTCAGGAAATTGAAGGAAAACCGGGGACTGATTCTCAACTGATGCAAATCAGTATAACCCAGCTGATATTAAGGCTGCTAAACTGACCTAGAAGAGACAAACATGTGCCTTTAAACCAACAGGTCCCCATTCACCATGCCAGTGCAGATCGAGAAAATGAAGCAGCTTTTTTCTGACAAGTCTATGTGCTGATCCTGAACTATATATTATTCAGTGGATATGTTTAGGAGTAAAGACAATGATCTCAAAAGTAACTCTAGGAGGAGAGCAATAGATCCATAATAAATCAGATCAATACAAGGTGATTTTATATGTGTGTGTGAGAGAGAGATTGTTTGTTGAATTCACTTCAGTCAATTTATTTTACTAATATGAAACCAAATTGTTCCCAGTTCAGTTTTCTTAGGAACATTAAAAACCTAAAACGGAAAAATTAATACCAGGATTCTAACACAAAAGCTCCCTAGAAATGAAATCAAAGGCCAGCCAAATAAAACAAGAGATTAAAATATACAAAATACTGCAATTTAAAAGAAAATCACTGAATTATTGAAACTCCATAGAAGACATGTCTCAGCAGTGCTTCTAGTCAGCCTGATTAAAAAAACACGGTCTTCCCCCACCACCACCTTTGATGTCAAGAAGTGTATTGTAAACTTAAAATGATGTATGTAGTTCAATCAGATTGATCTGGAAAGTTCAAAGATACTGTAATTTTCTGAGCATTTACACTTTTATGCCATGTGCTGGAAAGTATGTTGCATGTAACCAGTGTAATCCTTCCGATTCTCTGTTGTAGGACTGCAATCAGAAAACACTCTTCCGCAGAGTGATAAAATAAAACAGCCTCTGTAGAAACAGCTCTATGCTGACCTTCACTGTTCTGTGTCCATACCCAATGCAATCAATGCAGTAAGTGTCTCACACGCAGGAGTGCTTTGTTCTTGCCAATTGATTATTTTGTTAGAAATTTGCATACGGCCTTTGTGAGCTGCCTGATAATTGCAACATCAGCTGGCAGATGGGAGCTCGAGGGCAGCCTTTGGCTCCTGCTCTCTGAGCCAGAATGACACTCACCACCAAAGAGGTGCCCAGGGCTTGCGATGACAATTTCAGTGAATGATGCGCCTCGCTGTTGCCCTGACTGTGCAAATGTGTTTGGTCAGAGCTGCCTCCCCAGGATGCCAATATCCTTGTGGTGCTCCTACACAGGAGGCCCAAACGAGTGTGAGGGGCAATGCAGTTCCTGTGCTGCCCAAGGGGCACTGTCAGTATTGGCTCTTACAAAGAGCAGCTCACGTTTCAGTAGGCAAAAGGGGTTTTATTTCCCTAATGGGACAGAGACCAGGTTTCCCATGCATTAGATGCTACATAATGTGGAAAGAGATGCTTTTTACGTGGACAGGGAATTCTCACCCGTAATTCTGGACAGCCAATCTATTTTAACAACTTCTGCCACTGGTAGTGTCATATATCAAGGACAGAAATGTTGTAAGGGGTCTCAGGCAGGAATACAAGCAAGGATATCAGTTCTACATCTGTGGCTGACATCCTGAAGGAATGCATAGATTAGTGGACGCCAGTTAAGAACAACAAAAAGTTAAACACTAACTCTGGCCGGCATCCTCGAGGACCCTTCTTCAACAACCACTAGAGACCACCAAAGACCCCCTGGGAAGCCCCTCAGAGATCCAGGCTGCCTGTGTTGTAACTGTGCATATAGGATAATTAGTTCCTGGAAACAGAATGAATAAGGATAATCTTTCTGGGAAAACTAATGCCTGTGTATGTAAAGGGGGGGATATAAGCTTGGATAGGTGTCAGGTACAGCATGCACAATAGGTGGAACTATCCCTTGTGCGTCCGGCACTGCAATAAAGAAATTTCTAATGCTAAATTGAGTGTTAGCTCTTCACTTACTAGAGTTTCAATAACAGTAGTGAGTAGTGTAGGCTGTGCTGGGGCAAGTACCTTTTGAAATGACTTGCATACTGTGAGTGTTAGACGTGCTACACTTTGGAGCTCCCACCCTAAAAATTCTTCATTTAAGTAAATGAGATGGAAAAAATACCATCATTCCCCTTTTATGGAAGAAGAATCATGTTGTAGACCAAAGGAGTACTTTAAGTCCTGGTGAAGTAGATTGAAAGGCAGCATTAAGTTGTGGCAAGCTTTAACAAGTTGCTTAGGGATTTTGTGCTTTTGCAAAGGGCTGATCTCATCACTGCTGAGAAGAGATTCAGAGCCCTTCCTCCAGTACAGACAAAGCTGAATTTAAAAACTATTTTAAAGGATTTAAATCTTACAGATTTTCATTATTTGTAATTTTTTAGGCAGACTTTTTATTTCCCCAGAAGTACCACAGAAAGAATGAGACACTGGTATTCTGCATTTTTTTTGTGGAAACTTTTGAGTTATTTTGGCATTTCTGTAGAGCAGTGGCCTGTTCAGTAGACTGCAGAATTGACCTTGCTCGCTCAAGGCCTGTCGCAGGGAATAAACTCAGCTAGGAGCTACATCTATTTACAACAGCTGAAAGATGTGACCCCTGATTTTTGATTACTCTGGTGGAGCAGAGTACTGAAACAAGGGAAGACTAACAATGT
>VWZK01008219.1:8041-18179 GCA_013396935.1 Baryphthengus martii
TTTTTGCATTTAAGCACCTGTGGACCACCGAGGGAAGGCTAAATGCCAAATTCTTCAGATGGATATGCCCATTATAGGTACTGCAGATTCTGGCTACAAACCTAGAACTTGCTGTGAATGCATAGCTTTCTGAAAACCAACATGTGTTCATCTGAATCTGACTTTTGTCATCTTTAATCCTAGTTTTTGATTTATTTGAATTAGAAAAAATTTGCATTCATAAAGCAAGCCTGGTTGGCCTTTAGTGGTCAGCATGATGGCAGTAAAGGTCATTACATGGTTAATGAACTTTGTGGATTTTTCTGTAATCATGGGGAGATTGGTTGCTCTTCTATGGTTACAATTATGGTGTAGCTAATGCATTTACTGGAAGGATTTACCCGTTTAAAAGAAACCAGCAGAGTTCTGCTGTCAGAATAGTGAGGTCAGTTTCTGCAAGGCTTTGGTCTCATTATCAGTTCAGTTGTATTTGTTGGTTTTCTTACCTGTGCGTTGCAGGTGCATCGTTCCTGTGACTGGGACGTTTCAAAGGATTCCCTTCAGGTTCTACACTGGCTGCTTAACTCCTCCAGAGCTTCTATGTTGGTATCTAGTTCAAGGGTTTAAAATGTCTTACTCTTTGAAATCTGGATATCTGCGCATGGCTTCAAATAGTTTCCAAAGTGCATTCGCAAACTAGTGAAGGTTAAATTTTTATGTATTTGATATAGTCTGCTTGTCTCTTGCAATTTGCATTGCCCTTCTGTTTTCTGAAGTGTAAACATTCCTGAGAATGGGCCCATCCTGACTTCTACAATCTTCATTGTAACATCCTGAAATTTTAGTATGATGGTAGGTTATTTTCTGTCATTATTATTTCTATGGAAAAAATAATAGCTGAAGTGTTGCTTGCTTTCATTTTCCCGGATATCAGAAGTATGATATTGGCAAATTAAATTTATCTACTTCTTCTCTGTAAGTGTGTACTGCTCATCATTTGATAATTATTTCCAGCAGATTTTATTTGAATTTTCATAATTATTAAAGTAGATTCCATACATAAAGCTACTTGCATCCTTCTTTGCAGGAGCATCTAACGTGTAGAAATTCATGATAATAATAGAAAGGTTTAATTAGTGCCTTTGTGAATCTAGTGTTCTACATTATGAGGCATCTTATGAAGATTTTAGGTTGTTTGTCGTTTTTAATGTTTTAATATTATGAGCTGAGTAGATCAACAGTGCTAAATATTTATAGCTGAGGAATGTCAGTAACTTTACAAAAATGGTTATGGGCTCTTTGGAGTTTCCAAGTCTTTGAAAAAGGGTTAACCCGAATCGTTATACTTAGTAATAGATAGCATATGCTTTCTCAATAAATTTGTCAAGTTTGCTCCTATTAGCAACTCTTAAACTGTAAAAGTAGTGCTTTTTGCTGTAGGTAAACTTCAGAACACTTGGACAAGTACACTGGTACACTATATTAGTTGTTTTTTTTGGTGTATCCTGGTACTTTTTGAAAGGTCAATATTTAGACAACACTCTTTCCTTTCCCCTCCTCCTTGTTCCTGAAGCATTTTTTTTCTTTTTTTGTAATTAGAGATTTAAAACTAATTTTCTGGTTTGTTGTATAGAATGGGATGCAGTTGACTTTTATTTTTTAAACAGCCATCTCATAACTTCATCTATTTTATATTCTATTGAGTTAGGCTAAAATAAAGTGCTTACACATAAGTCAGGCTTTCTGTTCTTGATTATTGTGGGCAGTGATGCAGGGACTAATTCTAATAGAATTTGCAGGGAAGAAGTCAATTGAGTTTTGACAGAGGTCATGTAGGATCCATAAAACTCCCATGGGGCAGTTATCAAAGATGTAACTGTATGCAATGGAGCATAACAGAGCTAATACCTTTTACTTACTGATTCTTGAGTGAACAATTAATTTGACAGTGGTTACCATGCACTTTGCCCTTATTAGAGAGGTTTGATAGTATAAACAATCTTACAAGACATTTATAAGCTTCAAGGTGATTTTCTTCCAAAAAGCTAGCTGGGTATCGATTATCAGAAACTTGACGTTTGCTTTCTAGAATGTATTTCATAGTCAATGTGTTTGTTCTTAATACTAACACTGTTTCATAAAAAATCAAAAGTTATATTTTTGCCAAATGCCATTTAAAATTTTTGTTTTAATTAGTTGTCTGAGCTGCTGCCACATGGCCCCTAGAAAAAGAAGGCAAAAAATCTCCGAGAAGAGTTAGAACATGCATATTTATGTCTGGATGGGTGAGCTTATTTTTGACCAAAGATTACCATATGACCGATCCATTTTTGGTAAAAAGATCAGATTCAGGTTATAATAACAGGCATAGCATTAAATAATATCCCTTGAAAATTTTTTTAAAGGGTTAAAAAATATTTGTCAATTTGTTTTGGGGCTATTGGCATTAGCTATTTATGCCTACAAGTAATGTTTACAAATGTCAATTCTTTCATGACTAGAATATTACAGTAGTAACAAACCTTATGGCAAACATGGAATAGAACACATAGCTTTTATTCTGTACAGTGTAACTCATGTTGAACCTATTCACTCTAAATTTACATGTGTGATGATAATCTGTCAGTTTGTGTTTTGAGCCTGTTGTCTTGTCTGTCTCAGGTTTAGGTGGATAAATAGGAAAACTAGAAATTGTGGACCATTTTCAATGGAAAATTTAACAGATTGTCTTTTGAATTGTTTTTAGAAAGCTTTTATATTTATAAAGTGTTTCTGGCCAAGAATGGTTGGATGGTAAATATTTGAGAGATTCATGTATGTGTAGATGTTAAAATATTTAAAAAATATTCAATGATACAAAATAACTTCATTCACGGGATGTACGTTCAAATAATCCTCTTCTTTTTGAAGTAGGAATGTAATCATTCTGAACCAGTTCTTATATAGCAGCTGAGTACTTGATTAAGTTACATTCAAAGCTCAGTTTTGTTGCAAACCATTCCTGTCCTCTACAAGATAGCCATGTTACCAACAGTTTTTGTTTTTTGTTTTTTGTTTGTTTGTTTGTTTTTTTCTGACAAGTTTGGGCTTTATCACCTGAAGTTGTTGACTCATCAGCTTCTGTGAAATGCAAGTCTACACATACATTTTAAGGATTATCAAAGCGAAATGAAACCTCTGCAGAATAAAAACAGACTGTCAGGACAATGTGTTTCATAGTTAAGGCTGTTGAACCATCCCTTTCCCAGCTGAGACCACCACTTCTGAATCCTGCCCCTGAGGGAAGACCTTGCCTGGAAACACTGAGGTGTGTGTGAGAGTGCATAGATAAACAGATAAGAAAGTTATCAGAACTGTGGGCACAATTAAAAGCCAACCACTCTTTCAAAACTGCACTGGAATTCAGTGCTCTTGCCTGAGACCAGTTTCTGCTTGTTCATTGAGTGGGCACAGCAGATTTTGATGGTATTTTGCTGCACCAGAATAAGATGCTTCTCCACTGCCTTTATCTTTCATTTCTCCAGACCTGTCCCCTTCGTTTTATGGAGATGCTCATAGCTCTGAGCTGTGACCTCTGTGCAAGCTGGTGCCCCTTCACACTGGTCATCTTTGTGCAGACTTGTTGTGGGCTGTGGGACATCTCTGAACCTGCCTGTTTCATGGCCCCTCCCTTAAAGCATTTTGATACCTAATGCTACTTTAATGGTTTTGCCAGACATGGTAATGAACACAGCATTGAAACAAGCAGTGTAGGAAGCTATAAAAAAGTCACATTTTTATCTGCCAGGCTTGTTTGAAAAGATTTTATTTATTTATTTATTTTTTTTTTTATTCCCCTAATTTTAAGATAAGAACGGCAGAGCATCTGAGAAACTAAATGATGTGTAGTGTTACAGTGTGTGAAATCTGTGTCATAATCCTTCTTATTTTCCTTTGAAACAAGTTTGTCTAGCTTAGAGACTTAAAAATCTGTTCCCCTTGGGTTAAGGTTTGTGGCTCTTGAAGCACAAAGACAGGTGACATCAAACTTCCAGACCTGAGGGTGCAGGACAAGTGTTTATTGCTATCAGGAACCCCCAGGAGTTGTTATCTTTCAAGCGCCATGATGAGGAACGTGGGGCAACAAAGGGACTGAACCTGTGGAGCCTTTCCGAGACCCTGTCCTCGCTGAGCAAAGCCAGTGCCCCTGAGATGGCCAGTGTCTGGGCTCTTCTCTAAAGTCTCAACATCCCTGTGACAGCCGTGGTGCTGACAAAATACAAAAGCCTGGGCTGTGGTGCTTGTTGTCAGTGATGCTCCTCACGTTACTCCAACAAATGCTATTAAGCACGTGCTGGTATTTCTGGTTCCCTGTAGTATTCATCATACGGGATTAAACACTTTTTTTGTCTTTCCATAGCCTTGCTCATGCTGTAAATTGTCCAGCTGCTGTAATGGAGGAGCTGCATTTGGCACTCAGTCACTGTTGCAACCTAGTGGGGGTACAGCAGGGATGGTCTCAAAATGACCAGAAGCAACGATAGTGTTGTACCATTTCCTTCTTTTGCAGTCATTATATTTGTGAAAATGTTGGCTTTTCCCAGCTAAGTGAAGCAATAATTACTGAAGACCAGCAACTTTTTTTTTTTTTTTTTTTTCTTCCCATCATTAACTAAATGATTAAACATTCTGAAAAAGGTTCAAGTTTTTCCTCTGCTGCTTACAGCACCTGGTATATTTTTTAACAGCCTTTATGATTTAGAGACTAAGCAAAAAGATGCTTTAAACCTCAAAGTATTGAATACTTGCCTGGACATAGTCAGTACTATGGTTTGTTATTGTTGCAGCTTTGTGTGTTACAGGAGACATTTTTGGCTCCTAAGTTACAGTAAATCATTGTACACAAATGGAATAATATGGAAAGAGCAGTGATATGTGCAACGATTCTCTGTCCATGTGATCTTAAATTTTAAATTGTCTTTATTATTAGTCATCTGGCTGCTAGATCACGGTTACCTTTGACAACTCTTGCACTCAACCCTATATGCATAAGCAGTAAATGCCCAGTTCTCTCTTCGAGCTGACTAGAGAGAGCAAAGAAATTTTACTATGCATTAATTCTTGCTATCTTTCATAGCGAATGGTTGAATGTAGAACCAGAATCTATGAGAATAAGGTAATCTGTTTCTGTTTCCAGTAGGCTTTTATTATTCATTCTTTTAAACCATTTAGCAAGGAGTGTGGGCTAACATTGATTACTCCAAAATTAGTGCTCCCAGGCAGTATGGTTGGAGCCATGTTGGAGGGGAACATTTATCAGCTGTTAAAAGCCACATGACTTGAGTAGAAGAACCGAAGTGCAGACTCTAAAGTGTATTAAATTGCCATGTTTATCATCTACCTAAATGCTACTGTCAGTTCTCCAACTGCTTTATGTGCCACTGTTCCTCAAAGTGAGGCGGGAGTATCATGCATTTTATCCATAACAGATTGAACATGAGGCAATTATCAGTAAGCCATTAGATGGTGAAGCTTATTCCCCAAATCGGGAAACTAGAAACAGGTATCCTGTAACAGATTGGGAAAGGGCTTTTCAAAATGACCACATCGTCAGCGCAGATGCACAGTGGAGCATCTGTTCAACTTGCAGGCAGTCATTTATATACATTAGTGAGAGCGTTGGCTTTTGTGTGACTCCTGCGGGCCATGCAAACACAGCTCAACTGTTACTTTGTGGGAAATTTTTCTTGCCAAATTTTATTCAAGTACATCATGGGATAATGTAAAAATGAGATAAAATGCCTAAAAAGACTACCTGTGAGTCTGCTTTCCTGCTGTGTCTGGCCACACGTGCTGCAGCATGCATTTCTTTTGGTATTTGCACACTAAATGCTGGGGGGAAGGCAAAAGCCGCAGGTGCCATTGCTCTGTGGCCAGCCAGGTCTCCTTTCTCTGCGAATGCCGGTCTGCCAACCCACTACTGTGGCTCTTCCCCTAAATCCCTACCCCTGGGGCCGTGTGTACTTGTATTTTCAAGCCCCAGTTGTATGGCCTTGCTGTCAGCGTTGTGTCATTCCTTGCCGGCCGCTTGGCATTGTTACCTCGTTCCTTGTTTCATTCTCTGTGCTGTTGCTATTCAGACAGGTAAAAGTTAAACTCCTACTGTTCATGTGAGTTCAGAATTGACACCAGTGCCACAGTACATACTCAAACATATTCAAGAATTGATGACATTGATCCAATGCCTCTACCAGGTTTATGGAAAATAACTAGTTGTGCAGAACTCAAAACAAATAAATGAGTGAAATTCATTTATACCTATTTGTTTAGAGATTCATTTACTTACTGCATGGAAACCCTGACCTCTAGAAGAATTGAACCTGTAAGCCATCAGTTTCAGGGGAGAAAATAAAGAATTACTCCTGCCTCGAGTGAGAAGAGGATTTAGTTAGAAATTTGTCTTGCATAGTTGCAAATATTGTATCAGAAAATGTAACTTTTAATGTGAGCATGTAGGTTTTGACGTTGCATCTTGTATTTGAGCCACCACTGACATTTGAGCCTCTGTAGTTAAGGATATACTTGCCCTCTGCTTCCCATTGTAACCAGATACTGTCTTAGCATTATGTACTGTAGTGAGGGTTTGTATAATTATAATATGTCTTGGTAGTTTTATATCCTGAACATGAAGAAGTGATTCATACAAACTTTCCAACAGCACAGTAATCATCGGAAGATATTGTGTGCGTTGTGAAATACAGAAGTCAATCATTGATATTCTGTATCTATTAACCTGTATAACCTCTCCTTTCCTTTCGGTAGGATGGATGGGGAGGTATCTGCCATGAACTCACAAGGTTATTGTATATGGATGCCTCTTCCTCTTTCAGATGGACTTGCTAAATCGTTTCAGCAGATGAACTACTTTATTTTTTTAACAGTATTTGTGTAGTCATCGAATGTTAGGTAATGGATCTGTTGTTAACATCTATCAAGTTTTGTACCCAGTGAGTTATTGCAAGCATTTTGGATTTGCGTGCTAAGCATAGTAAGTGTTCTGGCTGTATAACAAAAAATTACGTAATCTCTGCTGTATATAGATACTCATATTTTTTTAGGTAAATGTGTTCATTGATTTTTATTTTAATTTTTTATAAAGAGGGCTATATGTGCTTGTAATTACCACTTTTTCTGTCTCCTTCTCTCCTACAATGCAATTCTTGGATGTGTGGCTATGTAAAGAGCTTTTTATTTTTTCTTCCAATGCTTCTTTTGGTGGTTTTGTTTTGGTTTTTTTTGAGGGGGAGGGGTGTTGGGAGTTTTTTTTTGTTGGAGGAGTTTCTAGCAAAAGGTTTATTTATCTTGTTGTGTTTAAAAGAACCCTTAAAAATGTGTGGTGTGTCCTTGATACAGTGTTCCTTTATTAAGTCTTCAGTTTGTCAAAACTGGATTTTCAGGTGATGTTTATGACCTGTGCTTATTGATGCCAAATAGTGACATAGAATCATTGAATCATAAAGGTTGGAAAGGACCTTAAGATCATCAAGTCCAACCTAAAGCCCTACACGTTTTTTCAACATGTCCAAGGATGGCGACTCCACCAGCTCCCTCGGCAACCCATTCCAATGCTTCACCACCCTTTCAGTGAAGAAGTTCTTCCTAATATCCAATCTAAACTTCCCGTGGTGCAGCTTGAACCCCTTCCCTCTTGTCCTATTGCTCTTCACTAGGGTGAAGAGGCCAACACCTGTCTTGCTACAGCTGCCCTTCAGGTAGTTGTAGAGAGCAATAAGGTCTCCCCTCAGCCTCCTCTTCTCCAGGCTGAACAGCCCCAGCTCCCTATGCTTCTCCTCATAAGACTTAACCTCTAGTCCCCTAATCATTCTGGTTGCCCTTCTCTGTACCTTCTCCAGCACCTCAATGTCCTTCCTGTACTGTGGAGCCCAGAACTGCACACAGTACTCGAGGTGTGGCCTCACCAGGGCCGAGTACAGGGGCACAATCACTTCCCTGATCCTACTGGCCACACTATTTCTAATACAAGCCAGGATGCCATTGGCCTTCTTGGCCACCTGGGCACACTGCTGGCTCATTTTCAGCCGGCTGTCTATCAACACCCCCAGGTCTCTCTCAGCTGAGCAGCTCTCCAGCCACTCCTCCCCAAGCCTGAAACGCTGCTGGGAGTTGTTGTGGCCAAGGTGCAGGACCCTGCATTTGGCCTTATTGAAACTCATGCGATTGGCCTTGGCTCAGTGATCCAGCCTGTCCAAATCTCTCTGAAGAGCCTCTCCACCTTCCAGCAGATCGACACTTCCTCCCAGTTTAGTGTCATCTGCAAACTTACTAAGGGTGCACTCCATCCCCTCATCCAGGTCATTGATAAAGATGTTAAACAGGAGTGGTCCCAGCACTGAGCCTTGGGGGACACCACTCGTGACCGGCCGCCAACTGGATTTAACTCCATTAACCACAACTCTTTGGACTTGGCCATCCAACCAGTTCCTGATCCATGCAAGTATATGCCCATCCAGGCCAAGGGCAGCCAGCTTTTCTAGGAGAATGCTGTGGGAAACTGTGTCATCTTCCAGTAGCTCTCACAAGTGTGATCTGCTGTGTTCCTCTTTACTCATACTTGATTCTCTGTACTTGCCGCGGGATCCTAGTGATGGCAATTTGAGTGCCAGTGGCTCTTGAATGTCACCAAAAGGAGTCTGTGACCCAACTCATCTTGTTAGCTGCTCACCAGTACAAGTACATGGCTTGGACTTGTTACAGAGGGATGGATATATAGATGTATAGCAAGACCAGGGGAGCTGATGATTGTGGGATTTTCAGTGATGCTTACATTTAAGCAGAACATCAGATTGTGATACATCTGATCAGCCTTTGAAGTCAGCCCTGCTTTGGGCAGGAGGTGAGACGCGTTGGACTTCTGGAGGTTTCGCACAACCTGTCAGCGAGTCTTAAATTTGGAGGAGAGGCTACTTCCTGGCTATCATTGTGGAGATGGCTTATTTATAAATAGCAATCACTGAAAAAGCTTTCCATTAGTGCTAAAGTTTTGTAGAAGACTTTCCCAGATTAAGGTTGTGGGTTGTTTTTTGTTATGAAATGTAGGTCTGAATGTGTATCTGTGCTGCAGAATGACTGACTGGAGAGTTCCACAGCTGCCTAAATCTTTAGACTTGCTGTCTTGACTGCTGGTTTCAGCTGGGTCATAGCACAAAAGGCTGCAGTTCAAAAATGCCCCATGTTTGCAACAACTAATGTCATCGGGCAGTGTCTTTTGCAGTGCATTAGTGCACACTTGATCTGCTCTGGTCTGACTTGAAACCTAGAAATGATGATTTTTGAGGTCAATGTTAATTTACTTTTTCACTGGTCAGAGAGCAGCAATCCGAAGAAACTGACCCACTTGTATAACTTGTTTTTCTACTGTTGCCTTCATCCTCTACTAGTGTAGCTGGTGAAAACTTTGTCAAACACTTCAGTGGTACAAGAGAAGTCCTTCTCTGAACAAGGTGATAGTACTCTATTACATGAGTTTTGGTTTCTGGACTTAGAATTCAGCACTGGAGAAAACACCAGTTCTCCTTCCCAGAAATTTGTGAGTTTCCTCCTTTCATTCCTGTAGTTGCCCTTATCCAGTATTTTTACTTGCAGATGTCCACTCATCCAACAAACGTGTTTACCACTAGAAAGTGCCAATGTGTAAATGTTTTTGATGTATACAACCTAGGTATGCTTTCATAAACATAATTTTTGTCATCTTAGAAAATGTGCTTGAACAATTTTAACTCTAAATCAAGTATTTGGGAACTTAATTGGTTCCTTCAAGTCATAGCTATGAGAGTTGTGTTTCTTTGTAGTTATGCAGAATAAGCCAATTGTAAAAGAGATTCAAGAATTAGTAGCTCCTTTTTAAAAAACATACAAAGGTGGACATAAACAGCTTTTTGGTTTATGTCTGTATAAGAATTCCAGTTAAACATAAGCATTATAAGATGGTAGGATGCTTTATCCTGCCAATTTGTCTGCTTGCAATTACTTTAGGGTACACTGAATATGTTATTTTAATACTTCACAAAATAAATGTCATGATGTACTGCATTTAGGATTTATTTTTTCTTGCCAGCTTTCTAAAATAGTTGCGTTTCCTCTTTTTTTTTTTTTTTTTTTT
>VWZK01008219.1:18214-39785 GCA_013396935.1 Baryphthengus martii
GATTTTCTTTTCAAAGTCAGTGTCCCTGTAGAAAAAACCACACACCTTCTAAGGCCATGTAAAAGTCTTAATAAATTGATAAGCTGTTGCTTTTTTTTATCCTTAACTAAGGCTCTGATTTTGAGAGTCATTCATTCCTAAGTATGTTACAGAGTCCAAGTCTCAGTGGTTCTTTTTTTCCCCGCATGTATTTTCATAGGATATATACTTTGGTTTGAGGTTATGTGTTTATATATAAATGTAGTATTAGCAGATGACTGCATATTTATTTATTTTGGCAATATCATTAATCGTTCAGAAGATTTTTATCCCCAAATCCCTGTTTTTCAGACAGATCTAGAACATCTGTTTGTAATTCTGTCTTGAAAATTGCCAACACAAATTAGTCTTGGAAGCTCAGTCCATATTTTAGCTCTAAATGTCCACAGACATTTTCAAGGTTCATGAATTTTACAAGAATGATTAATACCAAAGATGCATTAATCCGGATTTCCGCTCAAGGTTTTGAAAAGTCTTTACAAATAAGAACCTTGCAGTTTCCCAGTCAGATAGGTTAAGGAATTTCTGCCTCTTACACGGTGAGAAGCTGCTCTTCACCAAACCCATATTTTAGGATGAGAAATGCAGAAAAATAATTTTAAAAGATTGTGTTCGTCTATGTATGATGGATTCATCAGTTCTTGTTACGTTTGGGGTTTATCTTTGTTTTTTTTTGTTGTTTTGGTTTTTTTTTTAGTTTAAGTACCTATTGCAGTCATGTAATAACAGTGAGGAATTGACATGAGCTACTTAGAGTTGGCACACTGTAACATTTTCGTGTGAAGTGTGTGCAGTAGAAGAGCACTACTCCCTCCCTCCATTTATAATGGCAAAGTCTCGTGATTTGAATGTGAAGTTTGACTGGAAACCAGCATTCCAAACAGTAAAATAAGCTACACCTAGGGTCTATGAAGATCATTCGAACACTGTACCATCCCTTCTAATATGCACGAGCTACTTGTGTGTGTGCCAGCAGAACTGTCGAAGGGGGCAGGTGCCCAAGTTCACCAAGAGGGACCTCTGAGATTGATTGTGTTGCTGCAGAGGTGGTGGTATATTCAGAAAAGGTGATGAGTTAGAGTGTAACATCATGAAACATAGGAGGAAATATCAAATATGAAATGAAAAATTTGTAATAGGAGTAAGAAAGCCAAGAGAGGTTGTATTTATGGATAAAAATATGCATATGCACACACTTGAGAAGAATCTTTTTACTTTGAAAGTGGTGTTTTTACTAAACAGTGTGATGGATCATTCCTTCCTGCACACTTTCTCAGTTTGTTGATTTGGTGCATGGTTGACTTTAGGAATTAACCAGAGGCTCATGTTTTTCAAACATCTTCTAGTGGCATTTATTTTATTCTGCAAAGCAGAACATTGCTGTTGATTATTTAACTTCTACTGATATATATAAGCCATTTCAGCACTGATAGACATTACCAAAAACTCTAGCTCTCTCCCAGTGTTTGCTCATCACGATAAACCTTCGCTTTCTTCTTTTGCAAATAAGCGATGACATATTTCTCATTTTCTTGTACTGTGCTCTGCAAAGTCTCATTCCATGGTTGTTGAACTGAAACAAATAATCTGATTTCACTCATGACCCATCTCTGAAGCTACAGTATAATGATTAAAGGCCTACGTTTCTTGACCATGGAGAAAATGAGATTTGACTGAAGACTTATAGTGATGTAAAAGTCGTATTTTCTGAAACATAAAAACAATTTTAACGGGATAATTGTGCAAAATCCACGGCCAATCCATATCAATTTGTGATTCTTCATGTCAGTTCAAACTTTCATGCAGTGTCTAGATCTATTTGAAACTTCTTCAGTACCAGTGGCAATTTTTGAAATGGAAATGTGTGCGCTGATGTGTTCTGATTAAGACAAGTCAGCAGGAAGCTAGATGGCAATCTCTCATCTTATGACAGATATTATGGTCCTCCTTCTTTCAATATTTGCTATGGAATATTATAAGAAAAAATGAGAACCAGTAGCTAAGTGTGAGGAAGCACATTGTATGTTGAAATTCCCATGCCTTAATTAAGAAATTAATTTTATTAATGAAAACAGTAGCTTCAGATTTTTAAAAAGCATTTGGATATTTCTCATGTTAATGCAACATCATTATTATATCGCATGATAAACTCAGCTAGTAGTGGAGGCTTCATTTAAAAATACATGGGATCTTTTATTAAAAATTTAAGATTGAACAGAGTTAGTTTGAGCTATTTGAATTCAGAAAGCTACCCATGTTTTAGCTCCATTTTTACATTTCCAACAGAATTTATTCAAAATTTTTTTGCAAGTGGTATCCATGCTCCCTCTTTAAAATGAGGAGTAGTTTCTGGGAGACACTAAATTATTCAGATACCTCCTTAGTTGGAATAAGGATCTTTTATGAAGGCACTGACTACCATTAGAAACATAGTGCCGTAGTAGTAACAGAACTAGTTTGTGAGAGAGGGCTGCCACTCGCAGACATGCCCAAAACCAAGCATATGCACATCTTCAAGCATGTCAGTGCTACTGAAGCTTTCAGGGATAGTCCTGAGGTTAGCTGCCTTCCTGCTCAAGCTGCTAATTCTTCAACAGGAAAGCTTGTTCTGAAGATAGTGATGACATAGGGTTTTAAAATACAATTCTGAACTGGCCCAATTTCTTTTAAAAGAACTTTCAGTTGGAAATGAACACATTTGGATACCATGAAGGTCATATAGGTTTTGCTTACTCGGGCAAATTAACATTGGTGCTTACATCTGTTAAATCATAATTACTTTTCTTCTGAACATATATAGGTCTGATGATAGTTACAGAGGCATTCATTGGACTCTGTCAAATGGAAGAGGGAAACTCGATCAGTCTTTCAAAGACTGATCCTTGAAACTGAAGAAACATCTGTTACACTTTCAGCCATTAGATGTCACCAGAGTACAGAGAGTAAGTACTAGATGATGTGGAACTGATTTACGGCTTTCCTTGGCTGTTTATTTTGGAGTGGGAAGACTCCAGTCCTGCAGAGGCTTTCTCAGTAGTAGTCACAGCATCTTGGCCAGCTCCACAATGGCTGTGACTCTCTTAGATTTAGAGTATCAAGCAAGAAATTGGGTTTGGGACCTCCTCCTGCTTCTGTAGGGACACTGACACCAACTGAAGTGGGGGCAGAAGCAAGCAAGAGGTGAACAAATACCACTACGCAGTTTGGCCTTGCTATTTCTGTGCTCATTACAGTGAAATACTTAGCAGAGGCCTTGAAAGCAACTTGTATCTTCACTGCACACATATCTGTGGGAGTGTTTATTAGCTCACATACCCTCATTTGCTTTCCACCACATAGCAGCATGGACCTTTGCAGTGTTAGATGCCTGGGTGCTCCCTGCTTTCTTGGGCAGCACTACATTTTCCGTAGGCACTCTGCCCACAGTAGCTGAGGCTAAGTTTGGGCACGTTTGCAGGAGTTTCAGTACAAACAAGCCAACTGAAGCGTGGAAGAACCTTACAAAGGTCTTTGAGAACCTGATGGAGGCTCCCATGAATCTTCATGCTTTAGGACTTTGAGATCTGAAAAGTTTAGCAACTATGTTTTCATAATAAGATTTCTTTCAGTCAGTCTGGCATTATAAATAGGCTTCAGGGCACTTTTAAGGTTTAACTTCAACTTTTAACTATTATACACTTAGTCCTGCTTGAAGATTATGCTTGAAGATCACTAATGGTGCAAGCAGCCATAATTTGGCTTTAACTGCCTTATAGAAGTCAATAGTAAATATTTAAAGATTAAATATATTCTGAATTTTCTGAATAATTTCTAATTTGCTCTCCCAGTGCTAACATGAAATACTTTCATTCCTATTGGGAAACATCTCCAAAATTAAGCTTTAGAGCAAGACCAACAAAATCCAGCTTTTGGTGATGTATAAAGGAGGGAGATAGAAGGGGAGACATCACTTCTGTATTGACATCCAGAATCTGTTGGAGAGAGAAGTGAGAGATGTGACATAACAGATTTTATTTAAGAACTTGATAGGAAGAAATTTTGTAAAATGCTCTCAGATCACCCTGATGTGAAATGAAAATTGCTATAAGGAGTGTAAAATGAAAAATAATCATTCAGTAAGGGTATCTGGCAATGTGCTTTATAAATGAAAGTCTGCTCTTTTCAGGTGTTGCCAAGCCGTATTTTGCTTAGTTCTTGGACAGAAATTATTGGGAGATAAAAACCTTTAGGGACTGATGTGGAACAGAATGAGACTTCTTTGAGCCAAAACCCAAAGCCTTTGTAATCTAGAAAAGGAAGAAGATTCCAAAACAGGCAAATTGTTGAAATATGGAGAAAACTAGGAAAACACTATTAAAATGGCAAGAAAACCAAAATGCCTGCAAAGCTGGAGATAATGAAATGATAGGAAAAGAACTGATTAGATCTAGAAGATTTGAAGAAAAATGCACATTTAAAAAAAAGTTGGAAGGTATGTGTTCATAGTATTTTACAACTGTTGATCCAGCTAGTCTGAGAGAGAACTGGTTAGGCAGATATTTGTAAATTCATTATGGATGTTTGTAGATTTGCTAAAAGTGATCTTTCTACAGATTTCTCCAATGCCTCACAATTGTGTAGAATAATTAAAGAGAGTAAACAGTGGTACTGCCAGGAACAGTCTGCATTTCTAGGAAGGGAAAATTAGACTCAGTATCAGAAATGGTTTTATCTGAGGGAAACTTATATACATTTAAAGTGCATTTAAAGAGGAGCAAGTACAGCAGAAAGCCATCCTGCTCTGGAGGACAGGCTGGAAGCTGGAAGCGGAGTTACTGATGACAGGAACATTTTTGTGCTTTTCCAATGCAGAAGTCTTCAGCGGGATTTTAATGAGCATCCTGTTCATGAGAAGAACACTGCTTATCTTACAGGATCTCCCAATATGACATTTCACCTGAGCAAAGGGGAAACAAGTTGTTTGTCTTGGCTCTGTGCCAGTATGTGCATAAATCTGTTTTTCAGTGGCAGCCCTCCCTGCTATCTGCTAGAAGTACACTTTCCCCCTGCCCCGCATTTTACTCCTGTTTTCTAGATTTGAGGTTTCTTCAGCTTATAAATACAGACTATTCTGTTCCAGTCACCTGCATTTGTATCGTAGCTTGGGTGTGGCCTGAACATAAGGGCTAAGCAGTTGAAAATGAGTGGTTAACTTCATGTGCGTCCTTACCCAATTCTAAATCTACAAGACAAAATGCACAGAGACTTATTTTGAGCCCAACTATGTTGCTCCATCTATCCAAGTTTGTTTTGTTCCATATGTGTTCCATAGAGAATGAAAGGATTTTTGTGTGTAACTGTTCATATTTGGAAGCAGAAGAGCAAGTAAATAAGCACTGAAGACCTCTAAAAAATGCATACCCTAAAAATATAAATATGGTCAAGAGGAGAAAGGAACTAAGAAAGAAAAAAAACTGGTTAGGATGCTCTTCTCTGAGAGGGTCAGGAGGGGTTTATGTTTCACTGGAAGTCATAGATCATATGATCCAGGAGGTAATACTAGCAGGATGTAAATATTTACGGCAGTATGATATTTTAGAGCAACAACTTTCTTTTTTTGTGTGTGAAATGTTGACTTAAAGGCCAGAAAAAAACCCACTTGGACATACAGCAGATTAATGAACAACTTATCATTTTTATAGGGAAAAGTGAAAGATGGGATGTTTTGTTATACTTGGCTTCATTGGATTGTAACCACATGTTGCAGAAATAAGCATTTAAAATTATTGCATGTAGGTTTTTTTCATATATTTCTAAGTTAAACATATGACCTTTCCATGTTGTGAAATAGAATCTTAGTATGGACTGTGTGACTGAAATGAATCTGTTTAAGCCTAAAGTTGCTGGAGGCATTTTGGCATGCCCACTGCAGGTAAACGCTGCAGATGGCCTTGGTTTGAGGAAAACTGTGCCGAAGAACCTTTGCAGGGCAAGTAGGTGTAAGAGACAATTCGTACTGGTTACCTTGTGCTCTTGCAGCCAACTTATGCTGTGTTCCTGCTTGAGTGCTTGATAGCTGGGAATTTCCCTGGGAGGGTAGTTACAGTATTTCCACAGAACTGTTGCTTTCTGTTGTGATGGCATTTGTTTTATTCGTCCTGCATGTTAATGCGTGTGTAAATATGTATATACACTATGCGTGTGTATGTATATACACATATACAGATGTAAAATAGATTTTATTCTAAAGCTAGTCTGGCTTCTAGAACAAAAAGGGGCTGTTTTGGGAGATGCTGAGTGGTTCTCCTGCACATTTTCAGTTAAAGGACGTTGTACTACTGAAATTGCTTCTGAAGTGTTTGCTTGATTTTCAGTCGAGAGATTTTCACGTATTTCCTTGCATAGGTTAGAATCAGAGGTAAATATTGAACAAATAAGTAGAATTCAAAGGTAAGATTAAGGTTTTTTTGCCTGTTTGAGGGCCATATTTTTAGGTATTTCTTAGTTCCTTCACTAATTTTGACGGAAAGCACTTCATCTAAAGCTTCTTAGAGGTGTAGAATTCTGTTTTTGTTGTATCTGAATAAATAATACACTTCTCGTGGCTCTATTTTCAGAAAACTACTGTGGGGTTTATTTTTTTTTTTTCAGTTTAACCAAAGGAGAATTGTCTCTCTGTGGCTCTAGATAACTTTTCAGTTTCAGCAGAGAATCTTAAACCACTCTGTGAGTGTAGGATATTTTAAAAAATCTAATCTTTTTCAACATAGCAGAAATAATTTTTGAAAAACAAACATTTCAGGATGTTAAATGTATGGCAGAGTGTAATAAGAACTTTGTTTCTGTGAATCAGTGCTGTGCTTGGGAGTACAGAAACCTTAACTACACTTTTGTCATAGGCCAGGTACTTTGCTTAGTCGTATTTTCTCCTTTTTTTTTTTTTAATTCTTCCAGCCTGTACAATGCAATACCTCTTCTGTAGTGTGTAAGTAGGCTTGTTTTTCTTATATAAAAGGTCTTAGCTCTTGCTTGAAGAAGTGACTCTGGTCACTGATGGTTAGCCAGAGTTACTATCTTTTAACTCTAAATATTTATCATTCTTGCTGCCTCTTGGGGAGCTGCTTGTCCCCAGTGCTGCTGTTAGTTTAAAAATGATTAATTCACATACTTAACACAATGAAGTGTGCAAGTGGAGACTATGGGAGATTTTTGCATGACTTTTAGGTACTTAGATCTCAGAGATTTCTTACCCATTGTACTCTTGTTCACCCCGACCCAGTGGGTTATAAGAGACCCGAGAGCATTGCACATGATAACCTTAGTGCAGAAAAACCCGACAGCCTTATTTCAGAAGCTGTGGGCCATGGAACATACGGAGCATGTATTCTCCTCTGCCAGCTGATCTGCAATTGCAGAGCAGGTCCAGGGCCCTGGCAGGAGAGAAGCATAGAAGCCCTGAGCCTGCCAGTCTGTCCAAAGTCAAGCATCCAGGACACCAGAGGGTCATGGCTTGCTAGCTGCACACGGTTGTTGGTTGCCAAGGCCTTGAATTTGGGATGTTGCAGAGGCATACACCCTGGGATTGTTGCTGCCCGGCCCCCAGCACCTTTTGTGCTTGTCCCCAGAACCATGTTGTGGCTTTTGGTATATAGGAGGTGCTCCCCCACCCACAATGTCTGGTGCCCACCTGAGTCAGGAGCAGGGTAACAGCTGGGGACCAATGGTGCCGCTCCTCTGCGTTATTCTGCTGGGAGAGAGGTGAGGAAAGAAAGTTGTAATTGCATTTAATATAACCCCTCTGCTCTCAAATCTACCAAATTTGAAATGACTATTTGTTATTCCCATCTTTATTTGTGTTATTAGAAGGTAGAAGCATATTAGTAAATTGATGAATTACATGTTTGCTTATTGTGAGTATTGATTGCTTTTACTGTGTGACAGGTTTGAAACGCACACACTTGAGAAAATCCAAATAGACTTTATGCACTTGACATGTTTGACTGAATCACAAAGGTCCAAGAATTTGTTCAGGAAATTAGTTCAACATGACATGCGTCTCAAAGAGCCGCTTTTCTGTTATATGTATTATAGGACTGAATTATTAACTGAAAAACAATATCAACAACAAAAAGGCAGTAGGGGATTTGTGTGAGATTGCCCTTTTTTCCTGCAAGCTGAGGCAGAAGCAGAAGTGTGAATGAACTGCATGGAAAGGAGTGTTGAGCACAGTCTGTTAATCAAATGTTCTGTAATATCTGACACTTATCCTGTGAGTAGGACTGAAAGTCAAGTGCCTGCAATCAGCCAAGAAGTGTAGATGCATTTTCTTTATAAATTAAGTGGTCTAATTGTATTTGGTTGGGTTTTGTTGTGGTTTTTAAAATTATATTAGGCCTTTTCCTGCCAAACAGAAGTATTTTGTGATGTTTTTAAAAGAACATATTTGTCCTTGTGAGAGTGCAGGTGGGGCTCTGATAGAACCCTGACAGTCCAGGCAAACTGTCAGCAACCTCCTCAGTCTGTGATTCAAACTTGGCACAATCTTCTTATGATTTTAGCCATGCGTTTTCAGGCTGTCTCCTGTGCTGCCACTAATACTTGAGAGCAGCTTCCCACAGACCCAGCTGCCTCACCGCTCATTGTCAGCCCCTCCTTGCAGAGTCCTAGTCTTCTCATACCTTTTAACAAAGAGAATGTTTAAAAAGTCCAAAAGAAAAAGATTTATTTTGCTGGGGAGAGTGTGTGTCACTTCCAGTCAAACTGTCATACTATTTTTTTCCTTGTCTCATACATTTTCTTTTGTCCCCTGTCCATAGGAATCCCTTTGCACTTTGTCCACCCACCTATATATTTGGGCTTATATTTTTGCCTTCACAGTACATGTAGGGAGAGCTTATTCTATGCATGGTGTTTGTAGACAATAATGATGATAAGATTTAGTAATATCCAAGTTTCTCAGGGTAAGGATTCTTCCCCTAGGTGTAACACCATGCTAGAGGACAACTGACAATCCCTGCTTACTTGTGGATTTTTCACTACAGGCCAAGGTCCCCACTTGTGTTTGCCGTTTCATAAGGAGTTGTGGGTGTCTGGAAAATCTTGAAACTGTATTGGAAAATTAATAACTTATTTTCAGTTGCTGCATCTCTCCCTTCCCTCGCTTTCTCCGTCTCCCTTCCCTCGCTTTCTCCATCTCCCTTCCCTCTCATGCAGCATTTTTAAACCTTTTCAGTGTTTAAAGTATTACTGAACTCTTTAGATCAAATTCTCTTCATTTTCTCATCCATTAAATTAGTCACATTAGGTGAGGTGCTGTAGATACCTTGTGAGTAACCTGAAGTAGAGAATAAAATCTTGTTTTGCTTCGCTTTGTGCGCACGTGACTTGCTTTTTGCCTTTTCCTATTAAACTGCCTTTATCGTACCCCACGGGCTATTCCCATCTTATTCTCTTCCCCCTTGTGCTGAGGGAAGTAGGGGAGAGTGACAGAATGACTTGGTGGGTACCTGGCACTCAGCCAAGTTCAACCCACCACGCTTCAAAATGGTTTTACTCATTCTGCAGTAGGGTGAGTACTTAGTCATTCAGATAACAAGAAGTTTTCTAGAGGCTGCTAGCCTGGGTGCAGGATATTGAATACAAGGAAGCAACTAGAAAGAGAGAGGCCGAAAGCTCCTTCATGACCTCTCTATGATTCTATACAACCATGTAATGTAAAGCAGAACTGTAAAGAGTGGGAGGAACTGCCTTGGTGACTGCCTTGAGGGCTGTGGCTGTGCTTGTGGGGAGATGAACAGGAAGCCACAGTTCTAGGTTCTTTTTTTTTGTTCTAGGTTAGTAGGCACATTTTTAGTGGTAATGTGTGGTGATGTGCACTGTTAACTGGAAGACTCTAAAGGTAATAAAATGATAGCTAAACAAATGAAAGTTCTTGTAGTGTCTTTTAGTAATTTGAAAGGGCTAACTTCAGAAAGATTTTAATTTATCCTGACAGTTGTGAAATATCTAGAAAGAAGTTACGGGTTTCTTATAAATGATTCTTTTTTTGTCCTTGATCTAGTGTGCTACTTAGTATTAAAAGAAAACTTGTCTTGGTGGGAAAGAATTTGTATGTGTAGTTTATAAGCATGTATTTGTACCTGGACTGCTTCTGATATCCAAATCACTGAGCAGTTCCAAACAACATTTCTGATTTGTTGTTGTTTTTTTTTTTTTTGTTTGTTTGTTTGATTTTTGTTTTGTGATTTTTTTAATTTTTTTTTTTTTTGTCTACAGCAATTATTCCACCGAAGTGTATTTCTTCCCAAAATTACTCTGATGTGAGCCTCTCAACTAGAATGAGAAATACGTGCTCCTCTATCATATACTGGTTAAAGTTGTGACATTGCTCTCTCCAGCTGCAAAATGAAGGTTTCACGCTTGTTTCTAACTTTGAATCATCCTCAACCATTGCACCTTAAAATCAAAAAGTTATTATGCATGTACAAGATCTTAGATTCGTTTTATAGGAATCCAGTTGTTACTTGTTTTTTCCAGTCTCCAGGACTGGCTTTGCAGGTAGGAAAGTAAAGAAAGCACTAGGAAAACATATGCTTATATCTGAAATATTTCTGATTAGTTTTTCTTCTGCTAGGAGGAATGCCGACAAACTTCTGTGCAACAAAGCAGTGATTTTTTTGTGCAGTGATTTTTTTTTTATTTGATTGTAATGATCTGTACTCATCATTCCTCTTTTATCTTTGACCAGTGCAGCTATTCAAATTCCCCAAGTGCTTATGAGAGTCCTAAGGTAGTGTATAAGCTGTTATTTTTAATAGTTCAAACATAGCAACACTTCAATATATCAGCAAAATACCTTTCCCACTTTGGGGGCTTGAGGGAAAGCAGACATTTGGTGTCATGACTGAATTTATCATCCAGAAGTTCTAGATTGGTGTTTGTGAGCATGTTGGTCCTGTCTTTTTTGGATGTGGGCTTCGAAGAGCATTCTACCATTTTGAGGTCACCCATAGATGTTAAAATTTAGGGACAACTGAGTGGTGTAAGTAAAAGAAGAAAGAAAGGTCATGTCATAAACCAATTGAGCTGGGAATCTGAGTATATGACATTCAGCTTCGAGATTACAGGTGAGAGCAGAAGAGGTTTGTTTTTTTTTTTTGTGTCAGCAGAGACAGAAAATTACTCCTTGTTTTAGTTGCATCAGTTGGGAGTGTGAGTGAAAAGAGCATACCTAATACAGATATGAAGACACCGGGAATGTCACAGAGAAAGGCCCTTCAATCTAATCATTTAAACTTGCCTTCTCAGTTCAAAATGAACTGCGGCAAATGCTTAGTTATCTCCCAATTAAATTGAAAGGCTGAATTAATCTGTATAATAATAATTGAGGCAGCTGAATGTAAAGCACTATAGCAATGCAAAGATTACATTACTAAAATTGCCTTTAAAGGGGGAGTGTGACTTGACTAATGCATACCTCCTTCCTTGCCTTACAGAAGGATGGAGACGGGGGTACTGGGAAGGAGCTCATGGTGACAGTTTCTTGGGTGTAGCTGAGCTGTGTTCAGCCACGTGCAGCTCGCAAGGGAACAGGGGCGCCCAGTCAGGTGCTGTGCTTGGCTGAGGTCAGTGGGATGGCTGGGAGGAAGTCATAAGGATTATGCTGTCCATGTAGTCTAGTTTCTTCTTGTGTCTGTAATGTAACTTTCCTGTCTTCAGTTTTAACAACAACAACAAAAATATATACTGTTTTTCGCAGCCTAATGAATGCCCATAAAGCATGTAACTTTACATGTTCAGAAATCAAAGTGAAAACTTCCCTGTATTACCCGAATAACGTAACATGTTCAGTATTTTCTACAGGAAAATAAGAGGGGCAGGGAAGTCTCAAAATCTATGTCTTGTTTCTGTGCACCAGAAACAAATCTCTTTACTTGAACTTATGTGTTAGAGGTGTAGGATTTGCTGCATATATGCTTTCATATTTAATGTTTCCCTAGTACATAAAAATTTACTGAACTTCAATGGTGTTTTCTGAACTCATAAAATAGTAGACTAAGAGAGCATCAGAGTATGGTACTGGAGTCAGGAGATGCTTTTAACCTTTAGATGATGATGCATAACTCTGGTAGTTACCCTTCTAGCTTTCACTGGAGTTTTATTCGGTCTTCTCCCCTGCAATGAAATTTTATTTTGATTTCACTGTCCACCAGTCAGAAGTATTTTGTTAGAACAGAAATTTCTGCTGACATGTCAACTTTAGACTCCATGCTAAAGTGATAATTTGATGTCACGACTGCAGGTCCATGGCAAGGTCTTGCTTAATACAGTGATGCCTACCTATGACTCAAAATAGATAATAAATAGATTAATAGCTGTATTGTACAGCTCCAATTATGATGTTATCTACAAAATCAGACTCCTCAGGATTATAGCTATATGGCAAAAAAACCCCAACAAAGCATATTTGATATCTTAATTGTGGATCCAAAGTAGCCCCAGAGGTGCTGAGTCAGAAGTAATGGATTGTGGATGTAGCTTTGGACGTAACCATGCAGAGCTTCTTCCTGTGTAACAATGCATTTTTGACTACTCTTGTTTTTTCAGATATTTTTCTTGCCTTGGAATATTTGAAAATTGCTAGTTATATAAGAAAGATAAATGCAAAGCTCTGTTTTTATTCATAACTGATTTTCTTTTTTTTTTTTTTGTCTAAACAGGAATGAACATCTGCACAGATGCTCTCAGTGCAAGGTTGCTAAATACTGTGGTAAATCTTGTCAGGTAAGATGAAAAATAACAGCTGTAGAGGGTTGAAGAAAACATGTCTTTGAATACTTTATTTATGGGGTTTCCATGCATTTTGCACATTGTCATACCTCCACACTGCAATTTCTTGTTCATAGTTGAGGACAGTGTGCAAACATGCTGCCTTGTTTCATTTGAGCGTTTTTATAATTGCAAATGTAAGATTTTAAGCAGTGCAATAGACTGATCTGGAATGTGTAGTGTTTGGCCGTGCTTGGTTGGAGGGGAGGAATAATTCTTCAGCTTTGCTGTTTGTAGACTGAAGGCTCTGAGTTAATTTTGCGGTAAACCTGTTTGTATTTCAAGGGTAATTTTTATCATGGCAAAGTGTCTATTCAGGTTTTTTAAGAGGAAATAAGGGTCGAGAATGTGCAGAGAAGAGAGATTTTGGGCAAAACTGAGGAGGTTTTTAAGAAGATGGAGCCAGGCTCTTCACAGTGTTCCATGGCGGGAGGACAAGGGACAACAGGCTTAAATTGATAGAAGAAAGATTCACATGGGATATAAGGAAAAGCTATTTCACCTTGAGGACATATTCCAGAGGTGGAATATGCTGGCCAGGGTTTGTGTATCATCTTCATGCTTTGAGGGTTTTGAAACCCCACTGGATAAATACCTGCACTGAGTCTGACTCCAGAACTGACCCTGCTCTGCAACTAGAGAGCTCCATAGATCCCTTCCAACCTCAATTATCCTGTGTTTCTAGCCTATGAAACAGATTTTAAAGGTGTTCAGACCTAAAACCTTAGCTTTTCTATTTGGCCTGCATTGTCACTTCAGCATGTGTGCAGAATTTGGCTGGACTTGGTACTGAGTTGACATGCAAGGGCAAATGACTGTGTAAGGTCTAACACAGCAGGGAACCAGGCAAGTGAGATTTGAACCATGAGAGTCACCTTACAGAATCCTTGAATTTTTAAATGATTCCTCTTAGCTTTGCATTGTAATTTTTGGGTTGATTTTTCTTTTTTCTTCTAAATAGATAAAAATGAAGAAAACCAATTAATGGTTAAACCAGACTAGTAGTGATATTCTATTATGTATATGAATTTAACTTTTTAAGTTCAGTCCTTGACATTCAAAGAATCTTTTCACATATTATGCTTCTATAAATGATTCTGCCTTGGTATAATCTGTGGTGTTTTCAACATGCCAGAAGTCCCTCCTTTTTGGGAATAGAACATCTGGAGAGGGAAAGGAGGAAGATATATCATTTTGATTCATTATCTGGCAAATGTGTGCGACATCCATTGGGTGCTTACTGTAGCATCAATAATAATGGCACAGGTAGATTTATTGTGGGAGATCATAAGGAAAATATGGCTGTGAAGAATATAAAAGACCAGAATATTTACAAGGTGAGTTTAAAACAAATATCTGCCAGGACAATCACTGGTAAAGCTTCTATTGGCAAGTGTCTAATGTGCAGTGAGACTGTGCTGGAACTGACCTGCACAAGCAAATCTGCAGGGTGTAATGCAATACCCTGTTCCAGCTTAGGGGCAGTAGCAAGGAAAAGAGGAAATGGGGCTTCCTTCTTGGCGAAAACTGCTGCGTGAACGTACTTCAAGCATGCACGCTGAATAGCCTGAAGTCATCTTGTGTATCTTTTCTTTGTGCTTCCAGCTCTAGAGTTCGTGAGCTTGAAGGCATCCACAGTTGTAGGTATTGATTTCAGTGAGACAGACTGCTGCTAAAAGTAATCTGCACTTAAAATGCTGTGTAGTTATTATTACGTAATATCTTGAACTATTAATATCAAAATAATACTGAATTAATATTATATAATACCCCATTACATTTTCTAGTAAAAAATGAATTTATTGGGATTGATGACTCAGGGCAGATCTTGAGGACTCGTCCTCTAATTCATATTTCTTTCGATAAGCTAGCTAAGCTACTGTGTAGCTCTGGTTTTATAGCAGATGTTAGCAAAGATCTCCTTGGCCAAGCCAAAGGCCTTGTGCTCTAATTATCTTCTATGGCTTTAGTGCAATTCATTAATATGTGCACTTTTAATTGAAGTAGTTGCTGGACAGCATTTAATGCAGGACATTAAATGAAATTGCAGTTTGCACGTTTTAAGAAAGTGACTATTTTAGTTTTACAAATCCAGATAACTTCAAAATGGAAATTGTGTGTTTGGATTTGCAGTTTACACCTGCAGAAAGCTTTGATTTTTTTTTTAATGTGTGTTAGATGAATTCTACAACACAAAACACTTAGCTTAGGTTTAAAAATTGTCAGTTTTATGGAGTTTTCTGGTTAATACATTAAATAACATCAGAATGAATGTGAAAATTTAATTTAAAAAGAGATGAGTCTGAGTAGCTGAACTAGATTTAGGATGAAGGTGAACTTTGTGAAGGAAATGCTAAAATAAATGCAACAGGGGATTTTTATGTTAGAATATACCAAAATGAGCCATTTTAAAAGCTGCAAATTAGTTTGATTTAAAATGTGAGGTGGCTAAGAAAACTATCTTCAGGCTAATCTACAGGGGAAGAAATAGTCTTTTGAAAGATGTTTCCCTTTTGGAACTTACTGTGAGAATTGTTATCCTTTTAGAAGATATGTAGGTAATTGGATGTCAGAATCAAGTATATGTAGACTTTTTGCTCCTAAACATGGGGCTTGGGTTTGGTTTTTTTAGTTGTTTTTTTGTTTTCTTTTGGTGTTTGGGGCTTGTTTTTTGTTTTTTTTTTTTCTTTTCAGTTGAACCTCATTGATTTTTGCCCCTCTTTGACACTTCTCTATCACCGCCCTTTTTCTACTTGTTTGTGCCTCATTTCCTGGAGCTGACTTCTAGCAAGGTTATGTTGTCTGAGTGTCCCTCCAAACGTAGAGTTACCACTTCTGATGCTCCTTGTAATCACTGTTGTGATGTTCCATGGCAATGTTTATTAATTTGATGCATCCCATAGACTGGGGACCAGTGATACAGGTGAAGCTGGCAGCCCATGGCTTGGACAGGTACACCCTGCACTGGGTTAAAAACTGGCTGGATGACTGGGCACAGAGAGTGGTTGTAAATGGTGCCACATCCAGCTGGTGTCCAGTGACCAGTGGTGTCCCCCAGGGTTCAGTGCTGGGCCCAGTTCCATTCAACATCTTTATTAATGACCNATCCCTGGAGGTGTTTAAGGAAAGATTGGATGTGGCACTTAGTGACATGGTCTAACTAGGTGTTGTGGTGTTGGGGTCATAGGCTGGACTTGCTGATCTTGGAGGTCTATTCCAGCCTCAACGATTCTATGATTCTATGATAATCCCTGAGAACTGGGAGAGTCTTTTCAGGCAGAATTCAGCATATACCATTATCAAACTTAATTAAAAAGAAAAAAAAAAAAAGAGAGAGAGACATTCTGTAAAAATTTGAGCAGTCCTTTGGCAATTACAAATGATGTCTTTTTAACAAATCAAAACCTTCCAATGGAAAAATATCCCACTTGGAATTTTTTTTTATGAGCTCTAGTCTTTAACTGCTTTCCATTAGCATGTTAATCTACAGGAAATTTTTTTTTTTTTCTGATTCTACGTAGGAAACAGGGAAATCTTTATTTCATAAACATTAATTTACGATCTTTCACAGGGTTAGGGACTGTTGAGAGACAAGGATAGCATGTCTGTGCAATAATGGTTGCACATTGGCAAAATAGGTCAGTGAAAAATACGCGAGATATGTCAGGCAGATGCGAGGGGTCTCTGCCAGTGCCCTGCCTGTGCCCAGCAGGAGGTGATCCTGGGTCTGGGATGTCCAGTAAAACCCACTGATGCATTGGTGTTTGTGTGATGCTGGTTCACAGGGACAGTCTCTCAATCTGCCACCAGTAGACAGGTGAATGCTGCACTCCTAAGCCTTTTGGGTACTGACCCTTTTCACTTGGATAAAGCCTGAGGAATTGCACTTGGGTTACATTGAGCTTGAATAAGAGAGAATGATTTGGGAGGACATGTAAGCAGGGATATTCCTTCTGAGTTACTAGGTACATCGAAGCCTGGAGGAGGAGGGCTGGATACTGCTCTGCGCTATTTACTCATCTTTGCCTCTTTTTGATGGTGTTCATTTCTAACAGGGGAAAGAAAAACAACAAACTTGCAAAATTGGAAGACCTTCCCTGGCTGGGAGGGAGAAGGATGGTACCAGGTGGCCATACCTCTGCACTGTAGTATTTTCACTCCTGCTGGATATGGGATACAAAAACCTTGGCTGAAAGTCAGGATACACGGAGTTAAGAAAACCTCCCATGGAGAACTGTGGGACTACTATAAGCCCTCCAATAAGTATTGCTTGAGATTGACTTTAAAATGAGATCTCTCCAGAGTCACAAATCTTCATGGTTCTATGTTCTGTAATTTTTATCCTTGTTGTATTGGTAGTGAGAAGAAATACTGTTGAATTTCATTACACTTAATGCATTTGGAGCTTTTGCCCTCTTTCCCTGGCCAGTTGGGAGGAAGTGAATGGCAGTCCCCATTCCAGTGCTCCTTCTGCAGAGGAGTTGGACTAATTCCTTTTTGGCATCGGTTTCGGCCACAGTGCTCTTTTTTGCAGGAGTGTGTTTGAACTGTTCTTATCATGTGGGAGCACATCTCAAAGAAACGTGGCATATTATACTGTGTGGTACTGCATATTTCATCTCATTAGGGCTTTATTGGTTGGGTAAGCTATTAATCATTTTGATGTCACCTCTAGCTTGTTTAAAATTCTGTGCAACATTTACATAGGGAAAAATATTTGACAGATAAAGGCTTACTCCAGAGAACAATTTCAGTTTAAGTGGGACAAAAATGCCAATATAATTATATTACACAGAACAATGTCTGGACATTTACAAGCATGACCTTTTTTCTTACAGACAAGAATAATTCTGTTCAGTGCTGGATACTTAACTTTTATTTGTCAGACAGCATGTGACACTAACTATATTGGATTAATACCTTCTTGGTGTCATTTTTTCCCCTTGTAGAAATAAGAATAAAGGAGATGAAATCACAAATCTCCCATGTATTGGAAAGAAACAAAGTCCAATTTATTTATTATGTGTAATCCAAAAGGGGGGAAAAAAACCCTGTGAATGAAATAGAATTAATACTACTGGTGCTGAAACCCAGTCACCTGAAACAATTCCCCCACTTAAACGCAACTTAAGAAAAAACTGTCAGAGCCTTTGTAATCTTTATAACTGGCATGTCAGCATTGACAGGTGTGATGTGCACTTACACACATCGCTGCCATTCCCTGTTTTGTTTTGTAGTGTTGTTTTTGGTGTGGTTTTTTTTTTTCCTGAATATGTGATTTGTTTATAATAGACATTTTATCATTTTCTGTGTGGCAGTTATCTAACAGAAGCTGTTTTTCTGAGTTCAGGGTTTTTTTCCTTTACTGCATACCTATGAGAAAATGTCACCTTCAGAAGCCCTTGGTTATTCTGCGTTCTTGCTATTGTAGTGATTTTTTTGTTGTGACCTGTTTTTTTCAAATGGCTTTTAAAAAGTATTTGAAACATCTGAGTGGCTTCAAACGTATACTGTGGATATGTAAATAAAATGTGTAAATATGTACTATATTAATGAGATAGGATTGGGGTTTCTGCATATTATAAACAGAATTTGTAAAGACAGAAGGCAAAAAAAAAGATTATCAGAAATTGTCTGTCTCTTCCAACATGCTGCTTTAGCTGAAGACTCATTCTTGTTCCTTTTCCACACTGATTTTGGGGGAACAAGGAAGGGGAAATTAGAAAAAAAACAAAGACATATTTTAATACATAGTTTTCCCTCACTTTGTCATCCTGTCTCTGCTATGGAAATGTTAATCTTTGCCTACTACTCTAATAAAAGTGGCTTGTGAAACAAAAGTTGCAGGTTCAGGTAGTACAAGCAGCTAAAATGTTTTTGATTCTGTCTTCTATTTTGGTAAGTCTTGGTTGCAGCAACAATTCCTGGTGTGAACTGTGAAAATACCATTACCAGTCCTCGCAGCCATGAACATTAATGCCTCATCAGCTCAGGGATCTCGGGGGACAGTTTTTGCAGCTTGGAAAACTTGACCATTGCTTTAGAGTAGTTGCCTTTTGGTGGATTGGACTCTGAAGGCCTCCTGTGATCTTGACTGCTGAGTGAACACCTGCCTAGAGCGTTGTGTACCTTGGTGGAATTAAGATAGTAGAGGAAATTTTAGCATCCCTTCTAGTTCCCTCCAGTCTTGTGAAGTATGGAGCTTCATCTCTTCTTGCTACAACAAGCTATGTTGTCAGACAGCAGCATGAGGCAAGCTAGTGAGATTTATGCTGGTGAGGAACTGGACTGGGGACTTGACCGTGCAGTTTTTTGTTTATGTTTCTCTTATGTTTTCTTAAAGTTAAGTTCTGGAGTAGATGATGATGATAGTATTGTGTCCTGAACCTGCACTGCTGTTAACTCCAGTTTCCATAGGATCAGTTACACAATTGATTACATTAGAGGAGGGAATGGCATGATGGCGGTGGTTTGAGTGGATAACCTAACTTAGCTCTTTCCACTTAACACTTAACACTTATGTTATAGCTCCAGTCTTAGACTATGGTAGTAAGGCATGTGTGCTGCTATTTCTTTGACAGTCAGCATCTGAAGTTGTCTGTGTTGGAGGCTGCCAGAGTCAGTGGACATCAGTACCTAAGAAAGGTCCTCTTGCTGGTCCTTTGAAGCTGACTTTTGGCGCTGCAGCTGTGCCTTCCAGCCCAGCTCAATGGCTGTGATGCTGTTGTGGTTCTCGATCCCCAGGTCCAGCCCATGGTGAGGCTGAGCACATACATATATATGTGCATATATATTTATGTTAAGCTATGTAAAATAACATGCAGTTTTTTCTTTCTCCTCTTTTTTTAAAAAAATCCTAATAGAAAGAAGCTTGGATGGACCACAAGCAGGAATGCAAATGTCTTAAGAGCATTGAGCCCAATTTTCCTCCAGACTCCGTCAGACTTGCTGGCAGGATTGTTTTTAAACTAGTAAGTGACATTCATTTAGAATTACTCAGTGTAGCACATTCAGGTAAATACTTTTTCACTCTACATTTTTTATGTAATTAAGAGCTAGAAAGCTGAAGTGACTGAGATTGCTGAACAAAATTGAACTACATATCGCATTACAAGTCTTCTGATTAATTTACACAAATGCTGAAAGAATCAAGAGATACTAAAATGGACAAAATTAAGCTCAAGGGACCTGTTTATTGCCTTTCTCTTCTGATGACTGTGTGGTAGCATTCTAAACTTGCTTCTGCCTAAAAGGAAAGCACAGAGGAATAATGTTTTGTTATTGGTGCTTTTCCATTAATTTTACTGGGAACCTCATTCAGCCTTACTTGGATGAGTGGTAAGGACAGAAACACTGTTAGCTAGCCCTCCCTTTAGAGGGCACAATGCTGTGCTTTCAGTGTTGGATTCTCTTAATCTCAATTACGTTTTTTATTTTTCTGAAATCTCTTGGAAATGCTGGATGTTTGACATTCCCGTAATTTGATTAATTTAAGTGGACTAAATTTTCTGTTAGGTTAAGTGGCTTATGACTGTGTGGGATTGTAAATCAAAATGGATTTGCCCATTATTTTTGCTGACTCTGCCTTGATGCTGTTTGTCTTGGATAAAAATATGTGCATTTGTTGTGGTCTGAGGTGATAAAATATGATTTAATATCTCTAATTTATACATTGCTTGGAAGAGTGTGTGCATGATTGTTTTTAAAGGGCAAATACGTACCAAGCTGTACTGTACATTAATTATAGTTGCATGAAACCTGAGACTGCCAACCTCATAAATTGCTTTCAGTTATAGTGTGAAGGGCCAAAGGAAATTACTAAGGGTAAGCTGCCAAAGCAAAAAAAATTAGTAGAAAGAAAAATTCAGTATTTTTACGATAGTTTACAGAAAGTACAGAATGACCAGATTTGTGTTGGTGCTGATGGCCTTACCTAATTATCTTACAGGAGTATCGCATGGAATAATCAATCTTGTAGAGTATTTTCAAGCTAAAGCGTACTATGTGTTAATTACCTGTTTTTCTCTACAGCTTAGACAATCAGTATGTCTTTCTGAGAGACTCTACTCTTTTTCTGATCTTCAGTCAAGTAAGTAATTGCCAACCATATTGCAGGAAATGCTTCCAAGATCTGCTTTACAGTATGGCCATCTTATTTTCTTGCAACTTGCCTTCTAAACGTCTACTCCATAGAATAACAGAATCAAAGACCAAACCTGCTCAAATCTCTGTAGGGAAGAACAGATTTTTCAAAGACCAAAGGAAAAACATACATTTTTTGTTAGTATTTATGTAGTATTGCATAAAGCTTCAAAAAAACTTCCATGAAAAGGAAAGAAATCTAAAATTTACAAGGGATATATGTATGTCTGCCTTTTACTTGACTTTTTAATGCAGAGAAATAAAAGATAAAATGGAGCAGGTATTGTTTTTGTAGTTTTACAGGCTTCAATGGCTTGAGTAGGAAAGTGTGTTCTTTATTACCTCTCAGCAGAGCTTTTGTTGAAATAGAAAATGTTTTTTCCCAGATTTTGTGGTAGCTTAAAGGTTGAAGAGTTATAAGGGAAGAAAAACATCCTTAGTTCATTACTGTGTCTTGCTTAAAGGAATTTTCTAGAGAGTACTGTGAATATTTTCATTACCTCAATGTTTTTTTTTTTAGTGTTATTCAGAGCTTTTGCTATAAACCAGCTTGATCTATTACAGAATCACAGAATCACAGAAT
>VWZK01008223.1:0-13152 GCA_013396935.1 Baryphthengus martii
TGACAACCTCCTTGTATTCTTCCCAATGGGTCAGCCCCTGCTTCTGTGTTCTATAAACCTCCTTCTTCCATTTAAGTTTATTCATTAGCTCCCTGCTCAATCATACAGGTCTCCTAGCTCTCTTGCTTGATTTCTGTTGCTTTGGGATGCTCTGATCTTGAGCCTGGAGAAAATGGCACTTGAATATCAGCCCGCTCGCTTGGGCCCCCTTACCATGTAGAGTCCTGGCTCATGCGACAGCAGTTCCCTGAAGAGGCCAAAGTTTGCCCTTCTGAAGTCCAGGGTCATGACCCTGCTTGTGGTCCTGTGCCTACTGCATATGATTCTAAACTCCATCATCTCGTGGTCACTACAGCCAAGGGTGCCTCCTACCTTCACATCCTCAATCAGTTCCTCTTTGTTTACCAGTACAACGTCCAGCAGCACTCCTCTCCTTGTTGACTCCTCCACTACCTGTACCATGAAGTTACTGTCAATGCACTGGAGGAATCTACTGGACTGTGCCTGCCTGTCTGTGTAGTTTTCCCAGCAAATGTCAGGGTACTTCCAGCTGCCTGTAGAAGGCCTCACCAGTTTCCTCATCCTGATCAGGTGGCCTATAGTAAACACCCACAACAACATCTCCCATACGAGTCTCACCCTTAATCCTTACCCACAAGCTCTCAACTGGCCCCCCAGGGAGAGCTCAATACATTCCAGTTGCTTTCTCACATAAAGAGCAACTCCACTACCTCGCCTTGCTGGCCTATCTTTCCTATAAAGGACATACCCATCCATGACAGTGTTCCAGTCATATGAGCTATCCCACTATGTCTCAATAATTGCAGTGAGATCATGGTCCTGAGAATGCACGCAGATCTCTAGTTCATCATGTTTGTTCCCCGTACTGTGTGCATTAGTGTACGGGCACTTCAGAGAACTCCTAATGCTAGAACACTGCCCCACTGGTGCAAGCAAGTTTATATTTAACTACAGCTTATATCATTGTGAATTAGTATAACAAAGTACATCTACACATTCTTCCAGCCATGCAGCCCAGGTACCTTGGGAGCTGGCTTTGTTGACCTCCTGTTGTGGGAGAAATCGCTTGGGTTAAATCAGCCTCCTTTCCCTGCAAGACCCTTGGCTGTTGTGCTTTGTATGAAGTGGACATAATATCTGTGAGTGGCAGAGACACCCCTCTGCCTCATCCTACAAACTCTTATGAGCATAACGTCATGCTGGTGGTTCTCTATTTTAAAACAATAGGTACTCCTAAAATACCACATAAGAACTGAATATACTTCAGCAAAAAAGGCATTAAATAACCCACAGATATCCTCCAATCTTTTATTACTTGATGTAGTAGGTATCACTAAAGCCAACCTCTGCTTGCTGAGGAGAGACTTATAGCACTACCCTTGCAGTGTTCTTTGAGGAAGAGTAGAGGTACCTATAAGGTTAACTGTTGGGAATAGTCTCTTCTGCACCCCACTTGAACCAGAAAACTTCTGAATCATGAATGACAATATGTATTTCAGGACACTAAACTTTAAAATATTTTTAACCCACAGATGATGTTTCTCGGTAACTCCTCGTTTTCTTGTTTACAATGCCATATTTAAGCAGCTTTACCTGTAAGAAATATGCCAGGAGAGCCTATGGTGAAGGAAAATTTCCTTTCTAGTCAATCTTTTTGGAGCCATGTCAAGGTGGTTTACTCATATGTAACAGACGTCCTGCCACCTGGAAGGCCCCTGTCAGCACTCAAACTTGGGAAATTCCCGAATGCTTAAGCCTGAACAGGTAATTGCCCTGGCTGCCTGCCTTCTGCTCTGTCCTGTAGAGTAAATAATGCTACTATGGAAAAACAAAACAAACCATCAGATTACTTTTTGCTGATTTAAAAGTGCCTACCAAGTAAATCGTAGTATTTGATTACCATCATTTTCAGAAAAGGCTGCCTAATTCCCATAGTCAGTTCTGGTACGAGCCAAGAGGAGCATGTAACTTGACATAGTTTAGGAAGTACAGATTAAAGTTGTTTTTTTTTTCTGGAAAGGTAAACAGGAGAGGAAAGTTTAGTCAAGATCAGATGAAGAAATTACGTCAGCTAAGTAAGCCACATTTGAGGCAATTTATTTTAATGTGATCCCTTCAGGAACTGTTTAGAAGACCAACTAGTCTCTCAGTACAGTTTCATCATTAGCATCACTTAGTTTTGCTGAGCCCAAGCTGTGTTAAAAAAGAATTCCTAATTTGCAATTTTAACCGTGGACTCAAAGGGATGGTTCCTATGAATATTATCTAAGTGATGTTGTAAACATGATGGGATACCAATGTTTTGTAACTATATCCATCACTAGAGCAGTTTCTACAGGGCACATAAGATCAAAACAAAAGGTCACCAACTCTCCTGCGTTCAAAGATTGCATTATCTTTGTTACAGAAATCCCTGAATACAGCTTACTTCCCATTGCATATTTAAGTCCATGTAGTCTCTAACACTCTTTAATTCTCTCAAGATCTGAAAGCCCTCTTTCTCTATGCTTATTAATTTTACATGGTACTTTGAGACAAGTTAATAATAGGATCCAACTTATCCACTGTCCCACTGTTGGGGAACCAAAATGTGCAGATGAGAAACCTGGTGCTAAAGGCAATGCAGTTTAGATAAAGCTGGTTTTGTCAGCTGTGTCAGAAAGCTAAACAGCCTGCTGCTCCTGATTCCTCCAATTTTGTTCTGCTCTGTGAAAGACAGTAAACAATTCCACAAATATTACCCAACTTATAACTTACTTTTGCTTCCAACTACTGCAGAAATTATGTTATTGCAATTTATATCTGGGATTCAGATGCTACCACACTGATACTGTCTGCACAATGGAGACATAGAGCAATCAGCCAGAATACACCGCACAGCCGCAGCCATTCCCCTTTCTTGGAAAGGTACCAGGCTCAGGAAGGGAAGGATCCACCAGGGAAGAGCCATGTAGTCTTGAACAGAAAGATTCTTTCTGCACCAGTTCCCATGCACATGCTGAAGGCACAGATGATGCAAGGAGACATGGGCCTGTGCTGGAGGCTTTAGATACCAGCATAATACAAACATTCACTCTTCTCTGACAGCTTTGGTTCAGGAATTATTAATTGTCAGAGGAAGCCACAAAGCAGCCCACAATGAGTGATTTATTCAGGTAACATAGCCACTGCTGTATTTCTGATTAGTCTAACACAAACAGTAGGTTTCTCGTCATTATTTGCAGTTTTGAAGTTTATTGAAGTAGACTTCCACCACTCACAAGAGTACAGTCTTGTTTAAAGGCTGAATTTGTTGCATAGGTTTTTGCTTTTGTTGCCACGTGAGTCACGTGCTGTGGGTCCCCCTCGGGGTGACATATTTTACTTACGAATAGGACCCTAATTTGAGACAGCTATCTCTCTCCAGCACAGATACAGAAGGAAGCCATGTTAGAGGGAAAAATGGATCTTTAGAAGGAAAACTTGATAAATAAACTCGTGGAGCTCCAGGATATTGAATTTAGTGTTCTGATACTCTTTTGCAGAGGAAATTATATTAGATCCACATGTATGAACCACAGACTTTCAGGAAGCTGATGCCTTTTTGGTGTCTGTGTAGGTTTCTTCAGACTACGCGCTCTCACCTAAGATCCACACCAAGGAATTCCTCGTGCACATAAATGTGAAATGATATCTGAGCCCTGCCTGGGTTTTTGAAACTACAGAACTGCTACCATCAAAAACCAAGGGCACCTATGTTCGTCCCACCCTGTTCTGTACTGTACCAGCCTGCAGCTCATATCTCTGGCCTGAGCATTTGAAGAAGGTTCCAATCTGCCTGTCAACCAATGTGGCACCTATCTCACCTGAGAATTCTGATGCACACTGGAAATTAGGAAGATTCTAGGAGGCCTGCAGAAGGAATTTGCTCAAAATACTAAGGGAATTTTGTGATACTGCACCTTCAGCAGAGGGGAAAGCAGTCAATCATTTATTTTCTACTACTCCAGTTATAACCGCCACTGGTCTCCCTACAGCTCAGAAGACACAAGTAGTGCATTACCTTGTTTTCTCTATCACAGGGATTTTTCAGCATTTTCCCATCAGCACCTTGTTGAACATTTTACCCCAAAGAAATCTGGTCTCCTTTTCACTCTTCTGTGAAAGTTTCATGTCAGAGTCCAACCATCCCGTGCTCCCTGCCTTGTCTTCAAGCCTCCTCAAACATACTGCACAATTTTTTCACCCTACGGTCAGCATAGTTTCATCCCACATTGTTCACTTGGGGCAGGAGGCTGCAGCAGGCTGCTGACACACACTAGGAGACCCTGTGCCAGGGAACATTTTGTTCTGTGGAAAACAACAAGGAAACACAACAAGAATAAAAAACAATCACAGAAAAAATTTACTGTCACTAGACTTCTTAAAAAAGAAAGGGAAGACTGTGATAGTAAGCCCAAGGAAAGACTCTAGCCACGTCCAACACAACAGCAGCTCTCCTATGTTTAACATTCTTGCTCCCAGCCTGCACTGCTTTCCAAATCACATCACCGCACTCAAGTTACAGATCTGCTTTGTGGTCTCAAGAGCGGCAGGCAAGCTTCACGCCCCTTAGCAACTACATAATGCTGTACAGCTGTCCTGCACATCTGTCCTGCTCTGGTCCTGAGCTGGCTGCCTCTCACTACTGACGGGGAAGGACCCCCTCCAAAAGCACTTGCAAGGACTTGGGTGAAATGTTTTGCCTACACTAATGTGAAGTGCTGTAGTGTGCTTCTGTCTACTATTGTCTACAGAAAAGTCAGAAGCTTATTAAAATCTGTAAGAAAATGCTTAAGAATAAAGCTAATGATCAGAAAGTGTGTTTCTCCTGGAAGGATTTTTAACAAAAGCAGGAGTTTTGTGATTGCGCCCAGTATACATAAAACTAGAACAGTTGCTCCATGTTGTGATTTATTCAGGAAATAAGAAATAGGGAATGTCTTTATGCACTGTATCACACAAATGTAGGTAAAATTACATGTTATGAAAAGGGCTGTGTTTCCCATATTGCAATTGGAAAAGCTTTTAGATATTAAACACATTATCTTGTTGTATACTGGTACCATCTGAAGTGTTAGATACAATCCACAGCTTCTTAGAGGTCGTTGAAGAACAGAAATGACAAGCTTCACTTCAGGCAGAAGCCAGTATATCCTCTTACAGAACAACAGAGAAAACTTTTTAAACCTTGGTGGGATTTATTCTGATGGTGCCTATTAGCATCAACATATTTAAGGATGTGTCACTGTTTCCATTGTAAAACCCTGTTTTAGAGCATTTTATAACACAGCCATAAACATATGGCACTTGGCAGAGACAGACACAATTCATCTGTTTCTCTACTAGGACTTTAAAAAGAGTTCTGCAGCCCAAAATAAGCTAAATCACTTGAATGATTTGTCTTTATCCTCTGACATAGCTCTGTACTTTCACTGTTCTATTGTAGCCAGTTATAATTCATTGTATAAACCACAAAAGCAACTGCTATTATATCATACCCACTTCTCCTGAGGGTTATAATGTTACCACCACAGAAGTTTCACCTGAGGAGGGAGCCGCCTTCATTCTGCCCATGCACATTTCTGCATCAGGCCAATAGTGAACTATTTGGTAAACAACAAGCAGGCTGGAAAACTTCTTTAGCAGGAGCTTACAAATACTATCTTTAAATAGGAGAATTTTTTTAAACACAAGACTGCAAAGAGCTTTGATCCATTTGCAAAACATTAGCAAGTGAAACAGAGCTGCCAAGAAGCAATTTGCTTAACTTTTATTTTTCACTACTGTTATGCTTTTTATTTTAAGCTGTTAAAAAGAAAACATAGGAAATTAAATTAAAAGTTTCTCCATTTAGGAAAACCTGGCTGTTCCCTCCCCAGCCTCCCTAGTGTAGTCCTTCATGTCTGTTTCCTAATCTCCAAGGAGCACAGACACTCCCACAGATTTCTCCAGGCAGAGAAGGAGGGGCTCCTCCTGGGACCTGTCAGTGGAGCTTTGCAGCGAGGGGTGGAAGTGGGGAGTCTCCCTCAGCAGCTCTGGGCAGATGTCCTCAAGGATGATGTACTTTGCACAGATGGCCTGGCTCCTGCCAGCTGCTGAAAGAGCAGGCTGTGCACTCCACTGTGCTTCTAAGTCCTCTTTTTAGAGAAGTGCTTTAAGGAAGTGAGAAACACCCTTGACCTCACAGGAACTATTCACACTCAGCTGTTTGCTCCTGTATCTTGTTAACCCAGAGACCTAAATCATGTTAATCCAGAGACCTAGAGTGTTCCAGACTTGTATCTGGTCTTCATATTAGGGTTCCCTGAAGTCTGCCATGAGAGCTGCTACTTGCGCAGTATACAGTATAAGAATTTGTGGAAAAAGCAAAAGCCAGAAGCCAGATGTATTAATTTTTTTGGAGTTACAGGTTCCAGAGACCAGTGTCTTGTATGCACTTTACTCCATAGAGTCAAGACGGCTCTGCAGTTGTGTTGCCAATCATGAAATAAATGCAGCAAACTGAAAATTGCCAGTGTTTGGAAAAGCTAGTCCTCAAGAACCCACTAAACAAGCCAGGGAATATTCTTTACAGCAGAATTCCAAAACTACATAATTTCTGAATTTAATCATAAATCCACAGTGTGGCTGTTCGACAATCAATTTAATTCCTCACAATTCTTATATACAGAAAATGACCAGAATTGCTGACAAGTTGAAACATCTGCAGAAAGCCAAGAGCTGCATAGAAGAGCATTCACTTCAAACAAAGGCACAGAGGCAGAAGTTGCTCACGCTTATAGATGGGATAAGATGGGACAGGATGACCCAACACAGGGAGGCTGTACAGGAAGATCTGTGATCAGTCACATGCTCTGCACAGTGCTCACCCTGCTGCCTATTACAGTCCTCATCAATGTTTCTCCAGGGGAGAAGCATTTAGTACTAGAGAAAGAGGAAACAAGCACTTTCTCCAGGGCTACCCTATGCCTGTGGTTTACGATGACATGTAGTTGTGGACAGAAACAAGCATGTTGCCTGGTTGGTTGTACCCCTTGTTGTCCTATGGTCGAGCCATAGCAGGATGCATATGCTGCTGGAGAAGACTGAAGCTATGGATGTGAGCTAGCAAGCCAGAACGTTCCACAAATCGGTCTTCAAATGTTCCACCCAGCTGCAGCACCTGAAGAAAAGCCTGGGCCCATGGTTAATAGCCACATTTGGGCTTTGACACTTCCCTCGTCCCTTGAGGTCAGTGTTTGTTTATCCCGCGGAACATGCTTACCTGTAGGCAGACACTTAAAGAGAAGCAAAAACAAAACCTCAGTGAAACTACTGGCAAATTCAAGCTCTTGAAGCGAGCTCAGGCTTTTGCTCAGAGTTAGCAGTGCAGTTGCACTTCTCAAGCACTAATCCAAATGCTAGAATTGTCTTTTATTTTATTTCCCATCAGAATAAAACAGAGAGTCAGGATTGCTGCTGGTAACAAATAACCTAGATGCGTTGTAAGTAATGCAGGGTGAGCAATGAGATAGCATAGGGAAACTGCCAAACATGGCAAGGGTGCCAGAAATGCATACTATTCTCCAGTTCAGCAGGGCAAACAGGTGCATAAACTAGCATTTTCACACTGAGCTAAATAAAGTCAGTGCTATTTTATTGCATCCAATTAAATCTTTTGACCACAAACTAAACAACAGGCAACTAAAAGTCCAAATCATTCGGTCTGGTTTGTCTGGACTTTTCTAGAAGTGAAGAATCTATGCCTTGGCACTGTATACGCTTAATGATGTACTCCAAACTCTCGTCAGTAATTACTGTTTTCTTGATTTGATTCTTGCTGATGAAAGACCAAATGTTGGAAATCTTCATCTTTAAATGAAAAAAAAACCCAAACAACAAACCCAAACAAAAAAAAAAAAGCTTCTTGTTAGCATCTGGCTTTTCCTAAGAAGTCATTATGCTCACAAAATGAATGACATCAAACTCTGAATATCATCCTATCACTTCATGAGCCATGACCACTTCTTCCTCAGTAGGAACTGCATATATATAGTCACTTTGTATCTCTGAGAGGCAGTAACTGACTAGTGTCGGCTCAAGGTTTCCATGTAAAATCAAACCAAATCTGTATTCACTACAGTGAGGTCATGCAGCCCAGCATAAAGAACATAGTATATCACTGCATGCATCTCGTGAGTGGCAAAATGGAAAAAGAATTGCTGAGGTATGAAAAAAGTTCTGGATCATTCCAGACGATGAACACAGTGACAACTGGGGAAACACAGGCTGTGAAACCAAAGCCACTGTGGTACTGCAAGTCTTTCTCACATGGAATAACCCTCCCTTAAAAGACAGAGAGGTTCAGAGTGGCCTGAAAACTCTGTAAGTACAGTCTCCCTTCACCATCTTCTCTCCATAAGGCAATGCTGAAGTTTCCTTTTCAGTGTTCAGATATCGTCTCACACTAAAGTTTCCCAACATGCCTACTAGGCTTCTCAGTCGCTCATTATATGATTTAGACATAGTATATGAAAGACATCCTAAATGACTAAGTAGCAGCCAAGCAACACTGCTTACAACAGAGTATTAAAAGTCTTGTAGCGCTCAGTGGGTTTAATTTAGACTGGATTCTTGAGAATGGTTGGAGACGCTCATGACATAAAAGGAGTTGAGACAGCCTCCTCAAGGATGCAAAAATCATAGTGTACTGGAGAACAAAGTATGTGCTCAGTCAGATATTTGTAGTGACACAGAGTGGTGATGGAGCAAAGACATCCTGAGTAACCAGGCAGAGTCTTCTCATAACTACTGCTGCATCGATCCCATACGTGGAGATCAGTCCTCAGGTGGCTAGAGAAAAAAAAATGCTTTGAACCTCAGGAAACTAAGCACCTTCCAAAAATGCCTGCTTATCATCTCCCCCACCAAAACTAGCTGGAGATGGGTGAGGATTGTCACAGTATTGTCAGTAGGGACCACATTTGCAGCTCCGCCTTCACAGAGGCAGACAGAGCATGACTGTAAAAATACTTTCTTCAAGTGCATATTATTTTTGCTTTCAGCAACTAGTTAGAACAATCATGTCTTCCACTTTGGAGGTTATTTTGTGATATTTTTAGTTACTATACTAATCTACTAAACATGTTTAAAATGTCAATTACAGGCACAAGAGAAATCATATTTTCTTTAGAAATCATGATTTCCACTCATTTAACTGAACAACTGCTGTTAAGCATTAGACAAATAGTATCTTGCTGGGAAGGCTTTTCATGCTGTCCTGATTTGAGTGAGAATGGAACTAATTCTGTTCAGTGATTCTGCTTTTCAGTTCTTCTAACTGCACTTTCTGAAGTTAGCAGCCTGTTTTCGCAGGCAATGCCTGCTGCTAGCAGCAATATTGCTCCATGTTTAGAGTTAGTACCAGGGATTGGTGTGAAGACCAAGGCCATTGCTGGATCTTGCGTGCCATGTTGGGGAGTGCAGAAAGTAAAACGCTGCATCCGTCAGAAGAAGTGGCCAGGACAGGTGACCCTAAACTAGCCATCAAGGTATCCCATTCCATATACGTCATATTCTGTACAAAGCTAAGGGATCAGGAGGGTCAGGCTCTCCTGGCTCTTGCTGGGCTCTTCCAGCTTCTTCTTCAAAATTGTCTGGCATCTGAGAAGGACTCTATCCGTTCTGCCTTTGATCCTGATCTGTGTGTTCCTGAATGCAGTACCAGAATCCAGCTCCTAAACCTGGTTCCTGTTTGCTGCTGGGCCCCATCTGGGACTTTTCCAGTGCCTGCTCCACAGCATCAGTGGTGGTGTTTGCTTCAGTACTGGTTTTGTATATATTCCATGTTATTTTCATTAAAGCTGTTCTAGTTTCATTTTCTAATTGATAAGTATCCCTCCCCTATCCCCTTTCTCTTCCACTTTGGAGAGGGAGGGGAGTTAACAGCATCTTTTATAGGGCTAGTCGGCTGCCCTGGCCCTAAATCATGACACATCTAATTTTCCCCTGTTGCAACCTCAGCCTCCTAAATTGGTTTGGCTGTACTGCTAAGAGCTCCTTGGCATGTAGGGTAGATAGCCCAAACAAGGTCAACCTTTGTCCCAGACCCCTCATTTTCAGAGGGCATAGCAATATCATTTGTAATGCATCCAGTAAGAGGTGAGTTGCAGTCTGACTGACTCTCTTCCCTGGGCTTTGGGACAACTAGGGATGAAGAAAGCACTACAGATAGTCATTGTGCTGTTTAACAAGATTCAGGCCATTTGGAATTGGAGGCCACAAACCCCAAATGATTTTTCCTGCCCACGGACCAGACAGAATTTGGCACTACTTCTCTCATCACTGTTGTTCTTATAACTAACGGGCTTCCCAAAAGTCCCTGCCAGGATCAGCCTTGATGTAATTCCAGCAACTCCACCAGAGCAATATTTAGCTCTGTCCTTAATCACTCTCATCCATTTTTTTGACCTTCCAGAATCCAAAGACCAAGATTTTTCTTCAGTGCCTAGGACACAAAACCAAGACTTCTCTGTGGTTTGACAAGCAACTCCAAGGTCAGAGTGGTGGAAAGTCACAGTGGTGGTTCCACATGCCAGCTGTGGCTGCTGCCCTTAGGCCCCAGCTCACCAGCCCCTACAGCAAGTGCGGCTGAACAACTCACCCTTCTCATTCACTGCTCCACGGTTATTTCCAACACCATGAACCACTGTTACCAAGTAACAGCTCATTTTACATCATCAGAACACAAGCACATCATCTTCCACATAAGCATTTTTCCAAATACAAAGCTCTTGAAATTACATATACAAAAAGACAAAGGATAAGGAGGAAGAAAAGGCATATTATAACAATGACATCCAGATGATGCAAAACTTGGTGAGACTACTCACTGGCTGGTTCCTGGGATAGTTTGTGATTGTAGTACTTTCTAGTTACAATCTCTCTCTAGAACAAGAGCTATAGAAACCCACCAAGGTTGGTTTTAGAAAAAACTTTTGCTTTGTAGCCGATACATGTTAATAGAAGTCTTCAATCTTATGACATGCAGATGGCTGCAAATACAGCAGCTGATGCAATTTTCTTTTAAAGGCAGGTTCTTTTTGTTGAAGCATACAATGCTCTACTTTTACTAACTTTAGGGATACCGATACTATCTGTCAGGATGGATCACAAACATTTCAGCTGACAGCTAGATGCTACTTAATTCGGTCCGCCCAGGGTGTCAGTACAGGTACAACTTTTGTCTTCTCACGTGCGGAATGGAATGTACACTACTACAGGGGACACAAATCCTACCAACCTCTTCTCTCAAGTAAAGCTATCCCTGACACTCTGTTGTGTCTCCAATTAAGATTCTTAGAAAGCCTCTCATCTCATATTCAGTGTAGTCTGTAACATGTTGTAATCTGCCCCTATCCATAACTCTCTAATTTCTACTATCTGTTGCATTGTCAAAAGGCAAGGGTTGGACTAACACTGCGGTTTATGCTTCTTGCCTTCCCACTTATCCTTGCAAATAATATACTTGCAAGGGGACAAGCACTTAAAAGTATGGAAAATGTTTGTTTATGAACACTTTAGCCAAAGCTGCAGACCAAGAAAATACCTGAGGGTATCGTATTTTCCAATTCTGTAAAAGTATCAGCTATGCTGCTTTTTACCAAATTATATCCTGCATAAAAGTAGATAAGTTACCAGGACTTTTGTTTTTAAAAAGAAGTGGAAGGCTGGATGATTTTTCAGTATAAATCCGTATTTTAGTCAAATTGAAGGCATCTCAGTGAAATAAGTTTACTTGCAGTGCAAATCCACTCTACGAAACTACAAATCTACACTGGCATAGCTCAGAAAGCAAAATTTCCTACTCCCTGTAAGCAGCACTACAGTTTTGATGCACTTATGTTATTTATACTCTCATATATAAAAAGCTTAATTCCTACTATATAAACCTGAAAGAAAATTGTAGCTCCAACTAATCTGACAGAACACTAAAGCATTATTGAAAAGTGACTTTCACAGAGACTTTCAAAAGCTTGCAGCAGGAAATTTTCTAGTGATTTACAAAGAAAATGATGGAATATAGGTTCTCTATAGTAGACAAATTTACTAATGCAAAACATTTGGGGTTTTAAAATTTAAATATTCCTTTAAAAATTCCTTTAAAAATACCAGGAAGCCAATTCTACTTTTTAATAGTAATATTAAAAAAACAACAAGAACACCCCCAATAGAGAAAAACCCAGTGTCCTCCAGAATTTCATCTGTACTGCAAGAACTGTCAATTGGTCATCCAAAGCACTGACTGCACCTATTAGATGATGTGCTGTCTTGAAAAAGCTCCATCTGCTCTACCGATAGCCATGGCGAAATACAGTCCCAGTCTTCTTGTTGCATCCCCATGCTCAGAATATTACCTGTGATTTCTCTCAAACGATCCAATAAATCCCTTATGTACAAGAAATCCAGCTTTAGCTTCACTACTGTAGCATTAAAACCAAGACATTTTGAGAATAAGACAGGAAGTACTCCAAGGGAAGCTGTCTTGAGTCTTTTTTATGCTGAAAAGTTGTGCAGTTTTCTCTAATGGGAAAAGTGGATGTGCAAAAGAAGTTAACTGTTGGAAACAAAAAAGCTAAATGAAGGTTATGTAATTTGGGCATGGAAAACCTCTCTGGCTTCTGTTTTGGCAGAACCAGTAAAGGAAATCTGAAAACAAACTTCTGGCTAAAAGTCAGCCTCTTGGGCTGCAAGACAGTATCATAACACAGAAATATCACATCTTTCAGGACTGCACTCAACTCACCAGGAGAATGGCAGCCTATGATAAAGAATAACCATGCTCAGTTCCCTTCACTACTGAATAGAAGTCCTGGATTTAAAGAGCTCTCTTTTAAAAGAGTATTGACAAGCACTTAAACACTAGCAGAGGTGTTCTGTTGTACGTCTCAAACAAATGTCTCTGAAGAGAAGGTAAAAGCATTTGAGACATAGTATTTTGGTTAGGGTTTCTTATGCTTCAGAATTGATTGATATATGTAATTTTAAAAATCAAGAGAAATATTTGATTTGTTTTCACCAACAATCCTCAGGCTTTTTTTTTTTTTTTGAGAAATCCCATTTCCGGGTTTT
>VWZK01008223.1:13425-31272 GCA_013396935.1 Baryphthengus martii
CATTTCCGGGTTGTTAACTCCACACAGCAAGAGCAGTACCTATCTAGACATGTTTGCTAGAGAGACTGGCCAAATGTCTGTTGGCCCTCGAGGGCTTTTAACACGGCATGAACTGCACTGCGCAGCACTACTCCAGCTCAGCACTACTCAGAAGGGGTTTTACTCAGTCGTGAGAACAAGCCAAGTAAACTTCCACCAGTTTTGAAAGAAGAAAAACCCATTGTGCTCAGCAACCACAAGGATTGCACGTAAATTCGAAAGCCTGGTCTTCAAATAGGCTTCAGTTCCGTAATTGACACAATCCACAATATTTTTAATAATGAATTATTTGTAAGAGGCAAAAGATAACCAAACTAAAACACAGGAACCCTAATACAGAATGGATTATCTCTCTGGTTCCTTCCTGTCTGTAGCAGAAAATTAATCTAGACAAAGTAATAAAGCAAAAACATAATGAGGATTCGATACTTGGGCAGGAAAGAAATCACAGAAACTACCGGAGATTAGCAGTACTAGGTCAGGACAACTCAGCTGTTAGCAAGGCTTGGTAAATGCTCATATTTTATATGACAAGTTGTACAGAGATTCAGATCTTTTCCTCCTCTATCTTCCAGTGATCTAAGCTTCACTGTTTAGACTTATGGTTACAGTGGCATCTCTGACAGCTGCTTGCTGCACGCTAATTCTCTTTTCAGCTGAAGATACCAAAAAAGACAGAAAGTGACGGTTTTCAGATCATGTAGTCAAATATGACATCATGTAACATTCCTAAGATGATAAAGATGTTGGTAAAGCAGAAGGTTCCTCTCCAATTTTCAACGATACTGTATCCCATTCTTCACCTAGGGCTGGAAAATCCTACAGAGCAATGGCTCCAGAAAGGCAGAACTATTGGCTGTCAGCTGGTGAGCAAGAACTCCACACTGCCTGAAATGAGCTGCATGGCTCAAAATACTTCAGAAAACAGAATCCAAGAACAGCAAGAACTGTCCTTGTATACATTTATGGCACACGTCAACTCTCACAGTCACCCAAATAATCCACTGAGTGGGAACACACACATACTACCATCCTACCAGGGCAGTATGTCAAGGTTTATGGTTCGCTGCACAGACCACGTATCTTCAATCACAGGCAAGCATTTGATCCCTCCTGTGATGTGTCAGGTCTTCTTCCACCAGCAACTGTGAACACCACTGCTCCTCAGCAGATTTTAGAGAAATAAATAATAAATATTTTTGAGAAATAAAAAAACGTCTTTACTGAGCATAGTGGTCATATTGCTGACCACCATAACACACCAAAGTTGCAAGCTGGACATGTAAGATCGATGAACTATCTACACACAATTCAGCTCCAGTAACAGACACCATAAAGGAGGCAGAATCAACTTTCAAAAAACTAATTTTAATCAAAACAAAAAAATTGTTGATCATTAACAAGTTTATAAAACAGTGATTTAGTTACATAAATAAATTGATATCAGTGTATCAAATCTTAATTACTTTCAACTTCATGAGCATGTTTACATGGGTGATGAAGTACAACCTTTTTACCTATTATAATAAATAAAATGGAGAGCATGAAATAGTTTTTCTAAACAAAAATACCTACAAACATACCTCTAGCATGTTCTCTAATGAAGGGAACAAGAGACACTGGACAACTTTTGCACCAAAACAAAAACTGCTTTAAAAAGCACAAGGATACAGAACCATCAGCTAAAGTAAAGACACTATACTGTAACCAAAGTTGGTATTTAATAATATAATGAACAGTTTGGTAGTTAGATCTCCAGTTTGGTTATTTTAAAGCATTAAGACAAGGCAAGATAGAAGGCTGCTTTTGTTTGAGTAATTCTAGAGAAAATAAAATATATTAAAAAAACAAACTGAAAAGTAGAACAGTCATACCTACACAACTTTCTGTCCTGCACAAAGTCAAAATACCTATGCAGAATATATATATAAAATATATATTTGTGCACAAAGGTTAGCTTATTGTTAGCTCANAAGTATTTTGCATTACATAGATTTTTTTTTTTTATAAATTAGTTAATGTTATATTTTTCAATATTCAGACATATACTATAATATATATACAGTACAATAAATGCTCTCATTCTTTTTTTAATTTTTTTGATAAATCCCTGAGAATGTATGTTGACAGTCGCTAAGTTTCCACATGCACAAGCATTGTGTGCCATGCTTCTGGATGAACAGCACTGCAAAGCCACGTGGTCAGCCTTTTAACTATTAGTATTTCATTTGTTGGCTTGTTTAAATATGCTGAAATGTAAGGATGAGTTACAAAGGAGTAAAGCTGAATCCATTCGAGGTACTTATCACAGGATGGAGGTGTTTTGTTTGGTTTTTAAAGCCATTGCAATATATGTTTGTTTTTGAGGCTGTGAACGTATACAGAAAGAACAGGAGAGTGATGTGGGCTTTGCCACTTGACAACATATACTCAGTGTAAACCAAACCTTTTTTAACCTCTCTCTCATAAAAAACAGAAAAAAGGAAAAAAAAAAAATTAAACACACAAACTTTCACAATATGACAGTTTAGTTTGCAAACTCAATATAACTATACACATATAATACCGGTGTGGCTCTGTTTCTTTAAGTTAAAAAGGATACAAAGGCAGGCTCAAGTAAAAACAAACCACCCTTCCCACCCCCCAACCCCCCATTCACACACTTTTGTCAACCAAACCGCTCACGAACCAGCATCATCAGTTTCTTTTTGCCTTTGTAGATTTGTTTTAGGTTATCAATAAACTGTGTAAACTGGATGTGACCATCATGAGCCATTAAGAATGTCTCTCGGGCTTTGCTGAGGAACTCTATAAACTCACTGTAGTGTCGTGGACTGATGTGAGTGAGACGTGAATGAGTTGTATTAATGTAGGCTCCAATCGTGGCATCGAGGAGTTGCCGTAAAGGGGCTTTGTCCAGTGACATGAGCTCATGATACTATCCAGTGCATAAACACCTGGGGAGAGGAAGAAAGGATTAGCCACAACTGATAAAACCTAGCAGATACAGATGTTCAGTAAGAGATTACATTTGCAGCAAAATAAAAGGTTGCCAGCACATCCAAGGGTTATGCTTCAGTAAGAAAGGCTAAACCAGATAGCACAGTTGGAAAAGGACATTAAAACAAAGGCTACTGTGCAAACTCTGCAGCAATCACCAAAATGCAGAGAATAAGAAAAAAAGCCTGCAAGATAAGCTTTAATCTCCTGGTGTGACAACCAAGCTGATTTACTTGTTATTTAAGACATTTTGCATAACATGTTCTGGCTCATTTGGTCTCATCATCACATCACTCAACAGCAGTCCTCACACCGAACACCTCTAAAAAGCATTGTTAACTTATTTTCTCACTGTGCATCTCAAGGTACAGCACATGCACAAAGGAATACAGAACTATGCTAAATGGCTTTCTTAACAGAACACCATGGCACACCATAACAACAACAAAAAAATTCCAACCCCAACTTCTCCCAATAGGTTTTTCAGATAAATCTTGCATCACATTTGTAAGCACCTGAACATCAAGGTCCTTATTAGTGACATATTCTGAGCAATATGAACTACTGGATATTTTATGAAATAGGTTATTTTCCTTAGTGTCATTTTATTCCTACCGTTTGTGTTTGTGTGTGTGTTTGGCAGTGGAAGGAATGGGGAAACAATGACTAATGGACTCCATAAATTGAGCCTTCTAGCCAACTAGAGTGCCTTATTGTTGCTAGAGGTAGTTTACGCACATCTGTGAGCTCACCTAAACCATACCCAGAGGTCTTCATTTTCTCTGTAGGACTCCTGATGCTTCCTGTGCATCCCTTCGTTCATGTGAAACAATCCAGTATAGTCAGAGAATACCAGATCTTCACGTAAGTAAACAGATTCCTTTCTTTACAAACTTGATTAAGTCTCAAGAGTGCTTTGTGTGACATTATAGATTCTTTATGGGATACTTCTATTAGAATATGTAAACTAATTTAAAGCAGTATTAAACCCAGCATTTTATTTGCCAATGTGTAACTGCACAAAATAATACCCCAGCACCAATATCTGAAAGATAGCCTCAGCAATAATTATCTTAGTAAAGATATAAAAGCAATAAAACAGTATTGCATGAAAACTTGCAGACACAAACCACTTTCTGGTTGAGGGCATACAAAGGCAAGCTATATTTTCCTGTGCTATTGATGACATTTATTTTCTCAGTTAAGCATAAAGCAAAGAATAAACAAATCCAAAGAATAAGCAGCAGCAATCCTCTGAAGTTCTGAGACTCAGGAAGCATCTATGCAATACAATCCAACTCAGATGTATGAAAAAGAAATAAACATATTAGGGAAACAAACTTTCCAGAAATACCTTTAGTGATAATTAAAACTGCTCCCTTATTGTAAGTATTTATATTGTCATCACTATCACAGAGACTGACTTTGTTGTTTGTTTTGGTTTTTATTACAGCTACAGAGTTTTAATGCACCCATCTTTACTTCCAGATTCTGCATCCTTATCTTGCAAATGCTAAACTGGAATCAGAGGCTAAGGGACACACAGGAAATCTAAAGCAAAGCCCAGACACAAACACCGCATCCTGCTGAGTGTACTATTCTCCCACTGCTGTCCTCTAAGTGTAAGCCTGGCTCTGCTCCCACCTTATTTTCACCATATGAGATTAATGACGGGTGCATTGGTAACTGGTTTACTTTGCAGCGTACACAAGAGGCCTGCACAATATCACAGCCCCATAACAAAGACACATTATACTCTAAGCTTGAATTTATCCAGGGGCTTAAAAAAACCCCGAACAACGAGAACCTCTTCATGAGATCCTGCCTGCCATACTGTGGAAGGCACCCTCAGGATTTCTTTCATCTGTTTTCTGCTTCCTCTTCCCACAGCAGACCGGATAGCGCTCTCACCTGCCTTTCCAATCATGCTGTTGTAAGCACAGTGCAACAGCCCATAATCACGAGCCTCGTCTCTACTGCAGCCTCCAACCCAAACCCATCATGGAAGGGATAAGGATGAACCTGGGGCATTTCCCATAGGTTATGCACGTCCCCACCTTGCAGGGGAAAGAGGTCATACTGCATTACTCAACTATTGCTTCATTTGGTCTGTGCCTAAAAAACTCACGCATCATCGCAATAAAGTTTTCTCACCAAAGGAATTTTGTAGATGAACAGAAAGTGGGAGACATTTGCAGAACCTGGGTGTTGACAAGCAAGAACAAGCCCTGTAAGATTAACTGACAAGAGAAGTATCTCTGAACATACCTACTTCTGTCGCACATGTTACCAACCACCTCACCATTTCCCGCCGTCGCCAGTTCAGTGTTGACAATGTCATTCGCATCACCTATTAAACCAGCACAAAATACAAATTAATTCTATTGCAAATCAAGGCAACATACCAACAATTAGGGATTTTAAGTTACTCAGATACACTAAGATTGAAAATGGCTATCTCTCGCCCTTCCTGCTCTGTTACCTCTGTATTTGATGATATGTCAAAAGATTTGAAAAATATTGCTCAGCTATCTCAGAATAGCATGCAGAGAGTTAATCCCAACTGCAGATCCTTCAAGGCTAGAGAGAGACTGTTCTATACCTGGAGAAGGAAAAAACACCCCACAAAAAAACCCCTCCAAACAACAAAAAAAATTCACATGAAATTATATCATGTCTCCTCCCTCTACGAACAGTAGTATTCAAAGTGGAGACAAGTTAACCCTTGTTGGGCAAACTAACCCCTCTAATTTTTTCCCTAATCTGCACTTCTTTTCATTGACTTGCATTTGTTTTCACTGACTTCCACAACACAGACAGGAGTTAGGGTACTCTGATTTGACTGGCTGCTTATTCTGCAAAGATACGTATATGATTCTAGATATAGCCAGGTGTTATTAAGAAGATGAAAAGATTACTGAGGAACACAAATGATCTTTAAGAAGTCTGGTTATAAGCAACCATGAATGGTTCCAAGCTGCCCTTCAAATATTCCCACCTTGACACCCTGGTGACTGGTTGTACATTACCAGAAGTTACAGGATAGGTCCAGGATTTTTGCCTTAGACATAACGGTTTCATTTTAACTAAGCAGTAAGTGCTTGGTTGGAGAAGAACATTTTGAAAGAAGGCAAATTGATCTGTAAGAAGCAACTCAACACATTTTAAAATACAAAAATACGGCTAAGGCAAATCCTAAAACCAGCCTTTGCTTGAAGTCCCTCTGGAAGAAAAACAGGCAGCTCCAAGTCAAAATGCTTTGCAGTGCAATTATCTATCTCATTCTGCACATCAAAGGGAAGTTTAGGTAGCTTCCTGTATTGATGCACACACAAATTGAAGGCTAACATTCTTTCAATATCCATGATGAATATTCATCTTTCTTCAAGCAGAGTGAATGCAAGAGCAAGACAGGATTATGGACTAAATTGCAGAAATGTTACTGGTGAGCAAAAGAAGGAGGTAAAAATAATACAAATGTTGTGAATTACGACTTCTCTGAAAGTCTTCTCTGATAACTTCCCTCACTATGGTGGTCTGTACAAGGATTAGCAGCCACAAGGGCTTTCAGCACATGTAGTGGGCATAATACTTCCAGCACAGACAGTGTTACTCTGAGAGCAAAAACCAATACCATATCTAATTTCTTGACATGGAAAAGTTTCTTGATGAACTGTTCTGGAACTAGGTTCTTTTCATTTTATTAAACAGAAAAGCTGAGAATAGCAAGAGAGATGCCCTTTACTGACGACAAACACCCCAAGAATTTCAGATAAAGCATCTATTGATGTCCTCACCAAGGAGGAGCTGAAGTTAATTTACACTGTAGCATGTGTAGTCACAGGACAATTTCACTTCTGCTCAATACATTCTTGAGCTACCTCTTTCTAAAAGGGAGTTCCATATCTGTCCAACATCTAGCCAAGATTTGCGCTATCAATTGAAAAGAGCTTCTCAACAAGTCAGGAAGTCTGAAAATGATGAGAGGCCCCTGGGAGTTACATAGCTCATCTGAAACCCGAACTCTCTTCCACATAGCATAACCTTGATTTTGTCTGGACGGATTTTTATAAGATTTGTTACAGAGTAACAGAAGATCTCACCACCCATAAGATACACAAGAAATGGTCAAGCAACCATTAGCTCCTGTACCAATGCGAATTCTCTTCATCATGGATATTGAAAGTAGATTTATTTATTCATTCGTTCATTCACAGGTTTAGTAGGAAAAGAAACCACTTGCCAAATATACAGAGCAATCACCTGCACTAACTTGCCTAGTAGTTCTGCCAGCGGTACCTTTGTGTTAATACTTACTTGCACTGATGCAGCACGCAATAGGCAAACCGAGGAACAGAAGCCTCTACTGCACCTGCAGATCTTGCAGCATCTGCGCCAGTAAGATTCTAAAGGACAGACTACACTTGAGATGCTTCAGGGCTGCTTGGCCCTGTTGATAACCTCTTTTAATAGCCAGTTTAAAAGCCTTCCCTTTCCTGAGTTACACAACACGTGATGCCGTTGGAAACAGGGAGAAAGAACCCATGAGTCTTTATAGTACTCCCACATTTAGAACAATATAAGAGGTTTTTCTGTCACAGGGATCCCAGAGACGGAGCTGTAAATTGTCCTCAGCCTAACCAGGCCAAGTTGCCACTGCTGTGGCTAAGGCAGAACTAAACTGCAGTTTAGTTTACCATGAGAGAGGAGAGTTTTCTAGGGCACAAATGTCATAAGTAGTCAGATACTAGATAATGAATACAGACAATCTAACTGTCATTAAGTTAGAGGGGCAGGGAAGACAGAAGCCACTAGAGACAGTGCTGACACTAAGGTTTTTGCAGAAAAAGTGTTACTGTAGATACCCACATAGCTGTGAGTTACTCTCAGAAAAATGCTACACATCTTCCTCTGAAAAGCAAACTACCTTTAAGATTCTTAAACATCTTTGTAAGCTTGGGACATGTCAAGATTTAAGTCCACTAGACCTATAACAGATACTCTCTTTTAACTCCTTTCCATAACCAAAAGGAAAAGGAAATAAGGGAGAGAAACCTAGCAATTACAAAAGGAAACTAGAACGGCTTTAATTAAAATAGTAATAGAAAGGAATATATACGAATACATACAAAATTAGTATTGAACCCAACCCCCTCCCCTGATGGCAATTATATCACCATCACCACTGATGCTGCGGAGCAGGCACCGGGAAAGTCCTAGACTGCAGCCAGTGGCAGATGGGAACCGAGTTCATGAGCTGGATTCTGGTACTGCATTCAGGAACAAACGGATTGGGATTGAAGGCAGAATGGACACAGTCATCCTTGGAGGATAGCCCAGTGATAGGACAATGACAGGACAAGTGGCAATGGGTGCAAACTGGAGCATAGCGGGTTCCAGGTAAATGTAAGGAAGAACTTTTTCACAGTGAGGGTGTGAAAAGGCTGCCCAGAGAGGTTGTGGAGTCTCCTTCGCTGAACACTTTCAAAACCCACCTGGACACGTTCCTGTGTGATCTACTCTAGGTTCCTGCTCTGGCGGCTGGGGGTTGGACTGGATGATCTTTCCAAGTCCCTTCCAACCCCGAACACTCTGTGATAGCCATTGAAGCAGAGTGGAAGAGTGAGAGCCTGACCCTTGTGATCCCTCAGCTTTATATCGAGTATGACATATATGGAATGGAATCCCTTGTTGGTCAGTTTAGGATCACCTATCCTGGCTGCTCCTCCCTGCAGATGCTTTTAATTTCTGCACCTCCAACGTGGTGCACAAGATCTAGCAGAGACCTTGGTCTGCACAACCCTTGGTACTAGCTCTAAACATCAAGCATTATCACTTCTAGCAGCAGACACTGCCTGTGAAAACAGGCTGCTAACTTCGGAAAGTGCAGTTAGTTAGAAGAACTGAGCTGAGAAGTAAAAAATCACTGAACAGAATTAGTTCTGTTCTCACTCAAATCAGGACAGGACAGAAAAGTGGACAAGTTCTAGATCAGTTTGTTCCAAACCCTGGGACTGAGCAGAAAGTATGAGTTCATGTAATTTCTTTCACTAGCTCTCACTCAAGACATTCTGATGATACCATCAACCACAAAAGGTTGTGATATCCAAAGCGCGCTACCCCTGAATGATACTTGGTGAATGCTTGGGTTGGCACACAGGTCAATCATAAGGGTCTTCCTCAAGTAAACAAACATTTAAGGCAGAAATATACCAAGATGTGAAAAAAGGAGATTTCCACAGCAGCCTTACAAATAAGAAAGGCTACTAAAGCATACAGAATCTCAGCTTTCTGATTAAAGACTTCAGCTTCTAAGCATCTAGAACAGGCAAATAGTACCTTTCTTTGGCTTGAGAAGTAACTGGGATAATATCCTTTCCCCAGAAGCCTTTGCAGCTTTACTTACTGAAACAAAATAATAAATGTTTTTCTGATCTTTGTATGGTTATTTTGAAGAGATGCTGAAGAGATTTTTTTTGTTGAAATAGATAGTATAAACTCAAGATTCATTAGTGTCAGACACTATTTCTCCAGATTCCTAAACCTTAGCTGTCTCCTTTTAGCTTCCAAAGTCTCTCCTAAGAGCGTGAAAACTGATCCGAGGTTCTTGTACACCTCAAGTTGAGTGTTATGCATTTGACTGTCACACAGCTTGTGGAGTACATGGCTTTCATGAAGTAAAAGGGCTTCTGTGAGCATAGTCTGCTTTAGAAAGAAGTCATTATGGTCAACTTTGGCTTTCTCTAGTAATTTAACAAGCACCTAGCAAATTTTTTTTAGGGGAAATGAAAAGAAGTGGTAAGAATCCCTTTCAAGGCCATGCAGAAAATATGGTGCATTTCTGGCAAGCAGAGTAATTTTGCTTTCTAGCTAGTCCTACATATATTCCTGAACCCATTGCGTTGGTCCTCTACCCATGGATAGACAAGTGTCCTGCAGCCAGCCACTCCTAGCTCTCTCTTCCACCTGAATGATACAAAGGAGCTGCACAGACCCCTGGCCTGTGTTTACCAGTCCAGTCTGTTTGTATCAGAAAACAACCTAAAAAGTCTATACAGTGATGAAAGCATGGTCCTCACTGCTTAAAAGCCATACCCACCAGCACTAGGTCAAATTCTTTTCTTCTACTGTAATAGTAATAAATGAGAAATACCTGAAGGCCCAACTCCAGAGAAACTTTCAGAAGAGTGATGTCTGGCAAGCTGTCCATGAGAGTTGCTATTTTAAATGCATCCTGTGCAAGTTTGAAGATGTGTGATGAGGAATGGATATTTTTCTGGATGGATTCTAACACTGTTTCCAGCCGCCGAACGTCACCTGCAAGGTGTAAACAGAATCATCAAAATGGAACAAACTCCTCAAACATCCAGAGATGCATTATAATTGAGCCTGCCATTGCTATGCAATAGTATGATGCTTTGTTATATACACTTACATTTTAGAGACCTTCCATAGTTAAGTCATACAGGAATGAAAGGTAGAAGGCAGCATAAACTCCTCTAATGCCTGATGGTGTTAGTGTAGTACGTGGCCAAAAGTCACCCTGATTTAAGGACTTTAGAAGTGATTTGTCCACTCCTGGGTCACAGAGTCTATGTTGTATGCCAGAAAAACAAAAAGCTTTCTCATCAGCCTCAAATCAAGCTCATATGGCTACCATCTAGCTGGCCTAAGTGCTGTGCTAGAAAATTGACAAGTTTAAGCCAGTTCAGTTTGTTGTACCCATCTCAAGCTCCTGTCAGACCGCAGTTTGCATTCTTAAGTTTTAAAATCTGTTTAATCGATGAAATATTAAAAATCTTACATCTAGTTAAATACATAACTGACAGCAATGTACCTTTGGCTGCTGTTAGCATGGTTGATGCCAGCTCACACTGCTGGGATTCGATGTGACTTAGGGTGAACCAGCGAGGATACCGGTTTGGAACAACTGATGCAATGTGGTGTGGGCGGGACATGTCTCCCGAAGGAGCTGTAGATTCCAATACTAGCAACCTGAAATAAGGAAGAAATCCTCTTTCATTAACTCATTATTACATTAGGTCACTCATGAGCAAAACTAAAGCTGTAAGAACAATTCACTTGGTTAGAACAGACTCATTGAATCGTTTCGGTTGGAGGAGATCTTTACGATCATCAAGTCTGAAAGTTAACCTATCACTGCCAAGTCCACCTGTAAACTAAGACCCCAATTGCCACATCTACAAGTCTTTAAAAATACCTCCACCACTACCCTAGGAAGCCTCTTAATGTTTATGAAATGTGCCTTTCTGGTTATGAAAAATAGATTGGAAAACCACTTCTCTTCTTGGGGAATCTTAAAAGTCCATTTGCGAAACTCGCCTGCCTCAGTAGGCGCCTGCAAGAATTCACAGGACAATTAAGACACCGATTAGCCAAGGCAGCAGAGATATTCTACAGCATGCATAGAGCTGAAGCTTTTCACCCTGCCATGTTTTAGTCTGAATCACAGCCCTCAGGAAGGAAAGTGGAGTAGTTCTGTATTACTATAGGAGAACATGTAAATATTTTTGGGTATTTGGAACATACTTTCTTCACTTAAAGAAGCTCAAAGTAAAAGAGAGGGATATTCAACAAGTCATTTAGATTTTGACCTGGAAATAAATTCAGACACAAATTTCTGTCCAAGAAGCACGTTTTACTGTTCAACTATGACTACCTCTCAAAGTCCTTAAACTTTAGCCTACCAAAACTTTATATTGTACCATGATCTGTTGTTAGGGTCCCAAAGAGCAGTGACAGAGGAAGTTCCTTTGAAGTTACTTTTCAGCAACATTTTCTAATTCTGAAGCAAAGATTTCTTTGAGTATACATCAATCTACAAGTCTTATCCACCAAGGAGAACTCATGCTTAGAAAATTCAGATTAATGTGTTTGTTATTGACTATTACAATACAAATGAATATTACAAGAGAGACTCAACTGATGGCACTTACAATACACTAGATATAACCAGTACACCAGATACTATATAAATATCAATGCAAAAAGTAGGAGTCAACAAAAATAGGCATTTTTATTTAATAAAATTAAGTATAGTTTCAGGACGTGAATGGTTAATGAGACATCAAATGATAGCAATAAGACAACATCCAGAAGAAAAGCCTTTGCAGTGCTTAGCTCCTTGTTCAGGGTTAACATCTGAGTTCTGTTTCTAACAGATTTCATATGCAAGTTATTTTCTAGCAGGAAGTCATGGGAGAGCACAAAGGAAACTGGATCTCTTTTGTCAACAAAACTGTAACTACTGAATATTGAATATCCAACACATTCTGATTTTCTGTGATTACATATTTCTTATGGAATAAGTTCATTTAAAAAATAAGTTACTATTTCTTGCATTTAAATAAATACCTAAATGTTTAAGTAACTGCAGTGCATGTCTTTTTTTTCGCAGTATGATAGTTTTAAGTTCCATCAGTTGTCTTTAGGTTCCCACAGCATATGAGGGTGTCTTTAAGAATTCCCTGAGAAAGGTAATTTTGAATATAGAGGAGAGTATCTAGCAGGCACATATAAACACACCACACCACATAAATAATTACAAGTAGGTTGTATTAACATTTTCAGACACACGTATGTGCATGCAAATAAAAAAAAGCAACCACAAAACAAACAGAATTCCCTTTTGATTTTTATCAATAGTCAAATTGATTCCGTAGTACCACGGAGAAACCTTTTTATATAGCTTTATATACATAAAAATAAAATGCGTATAAACTCTGCAGCTGATTTTTTCCAAATATAGAGAGGGGGCAGGGGGCGAGATGCATTATTAGATGGTTTCAATAGACAGTAAAAAGCCCAAACACCTAATGCAAAAAAAGCATTATTAGGTTATGAGTAACAGTAAATAGACAAAAAGCATGAAAGAAAGAGGCTGTTTTGGGTAAATCTTTTGTCACTTTGAATGCCATTGCCAGCTTCTATGTTCTCTTGCTGTGAAAAGAAATGCTGTTGTGAATTGGTGGCTTTCATGCAATTTTGGCAAGATTAGGGAACATCATAACAAGCACAAGCAGATTTAGCATTCCTCACTTTCCCCCCTCCCCTTTCAAACATCAATTATTTAGCTAGGTTTTAGCAAAGCTACTTTGTGATTAAACATCACCATTCAAGTCTGACTCCCAAAGCCTCAGTTGAAATTTAGGCTTAACAAGGGATCAGCCAAACTAAGCCAAATATTCAAGTACAGATTCCAAGTGAGCAGTCAACTAGGTCACTGCAGATCCACATTCTCCAAGGCTCTGCTCCATATGTTTCAGTGCTGCAAGCAGAGAACTGTAGACAGAAGCGACTATGAGGGATAGCACTGCTCTGTCCTCACAGACCTATGCATTTGTATGTGAGGCTTTATGGTCTCAGCTTCCATTGATTCCATACTGAGTGTTTCAGATGCTAAAACAGCATTAAAAAAATAATTAAATGAAACAGCAACAGATGATTTTGAACATACAGATGTAAAATACTCCAGAGCTGTCATCATGGGTCATTGACCCACGTAGACACTGAGTACTTCCTGAGAAATATATCTTGATTACTTAAAGACAAATCTGACATTTCTGTTGCCATATGACATGTTCCATTTAAATCCCAACATAAACTCAAAACTGGGTAAGACTACTTTGATGTGAAGCACAAGAAAAAAGTACTGGCTCAGACCACACCGTATGTCTTAAAATTTATCACTGAGAGTTAATTTCTAAAGAATGCCAGTGAAACAAATAGTCCTACTAAACACACTAAGCTGCAGATGACCCTGAGACTGCTGGTGAGATGCCTCTTACCTCATTTCCTCACCAATACTATGACATACACACAGCTGCATGGGTGAGAACACACATGCTAAAACTGTTGTTTAACCAGGTGCCCCAAGAGTGGGATGCTACAAAGACTTGTAATACAGAATGCTGTTTTACAGTGGTAGATAAATGTTAACTATACATTTATAAACAATTACATTGTACTTACTACACACATCAATTGCTTTCACAGATGACAACCAAAATAATTTCTCCTTAAAGGAAAGAATGCTTCTTTTAGAAACATTTCCCTTTTCCTAACTGCTACTTGTGCTCTTTCTAGACAGTCTGTGCATACGTACCGCATGGCTCTCAGTGCAGTTTTGTATGCCAATTCAGCATCATGAGGTAGGAGAGAGGTGAAAAGATACTTGGCAAATGTGTGCATTGGAACGCTCTCTCGATGGATGACTTCGCCTAAACCACTATAGGGTCCAGCTGCGAGAAAGAGGAGGAGAGTGTCAGTCTTCACATACTGCTAAAGTCCAACTTCTGGACCTTGAGAAACCTTCACTATACCTTCAGGTAGAATCAGTAGTTAGAGAGTTTGCTATACAAAAGGTAAATTTATATTGCTATGTTCTGTGAAATATATTACATATAGCACAAATACAATGTATCACAAACATATTAAACACCATATACTCTTTGAGACGAAGACAGACTGCAAATTGCACAGTACTAAGTACACTACCAGCATGCACACAAATGACAGAATGGTTCTAGTACTCCACAGGGCTCATTCATCAAGCCTACAGTACGCAAAAGTAGAAGGTGATAATCCTAGCTCTGCCTCCACTTGGTTACATTGTGCACATGAATCCCTATGCACCCTGTTCATCACCAAATCTACCAGAAAAAAAGAATCAAAACAAGAAGAGTGAATACAGGGGAAAAACGCGCATCTTTAATTGAAACTACATGACCAATCACCACAGCGGCACCTGATCCCTATTAATGTTTCACTTGACATTAGGCTTTTAGATAACCCTTTGGTCTGGACTTGGTCTCCAGAGAAGACTCGGTCAGCTTTAGCACCATAGCTGGTTTTGTTAGTCCATTATAGTAACGTGATCTTAAAAATTTTATTTGTTGTGGGAAAACTGTCTCCATTGTCAGGGCAACAGATTTTACTCAAACTTAGTGCAGCCACTGTAGTATTTCAACTTCATAACAGAAGTGTTAGGGTTGACAAAAAGGAAGTTAAAAGCAACTATTTCCTTGCTGAGTTCTGACTGTTCACTGTGCATATGAATCCCATTTTTACGTTTCTCCTGCAACCTTAAGCCTGCTATTCTTGTCATGGGAAAACTCTGTCAAACAGTTTTTTACTTCAGCAACTAGAAGTTTGGACATTAAATGTTACAAGATATAGAATAAGAATCTTACACTGAGTATTATCGGATTATCATTGTACAGATAGCAGCCAGCAGTCCTAGAAGTTACTACGACTTCTTCTACTAGAGACTCAAACTCACCACACTTGGATGGATGAATGGCCATTACAAGCACACTTCTTCACTGCAGAGTCAGTCACGAGTGTCATTTAAACTGCACCCAGCAGCAGTTCAAACTAACACGACCAACCCTACACTGAAGCAGACTAGGAGAGCAAATGAGAAACAGCCAAGCTGTTTTGGCAGTGTTTTTCTGACTGGTGCCTTAGCACAACATGCAAAGATAAAAATCACTAAGCATGAAAAAATTCTGAGCTCCATAGGTGGGCATTTTGGAAGATTGAGGCTGATTACAAAGGAAATGTCAATGAAGATTTAGTAGGTGACAGTGTGTGTTGTAATCATTTAAAATGAAGTTGAAAGCCATTCAAAACTAGCTGGCATTGCTTCAATGAAAGAAGTCATTTCATCTATGTTTGCCAGCTGGTGGTTCAGTCAGAAACTCACTTAGGAAACGAAGAATACATAGCAAAGCATTTATATGAAAATATATTCTGCCATTAACTTAGCAGTGAAGCAAAAAAATTGGAACAGTTCTTGCAAAACAGTCTTACATTCTCTTTCCCACGCACTCAAATGGTAGCTACATACAACATGCATTAATCTGCATTAACAGCATAGAAATCAGCTTAATATTGGATTAGGCATTCTTTATTATATCTACAGGACTTTAACTATAAAAACACAATTGATATGATTAGCATCTTAAATTACTGCACAGTTTTTCCTCCATGTGAGCTGGCAGTTTCTGCCTAGCCTGGAGTAAACTGAAGCTATTGCAGGAAAGCCAGATTTCTCAACACACAGTAATGCAAGCCTATCATTGCATGCTGCTCACCACAGAAATTTTGTACATCGCTATATTAGTAGATTGCCAGATGGGATCACTTATTTATTACTCTAAGAAAACATTAAAATAATTTCAGCAATCAAAGTTGTAAACCAGTATTATCACAGAACTCTTTAAAGGAATCCTGCCTTTTCCTCATGAAGCATCCTTATCAGTAAACAGATGCAGCAAATTGATTTTATAGTCCATAGGATCCCTGTAAGGCTGGTTAATAGTTGGATCCAGTGGGCAGTTGTTTTTGTCCAAAGCCTATAAAGCAGCAGTACTGCCACACCATAATGGAAACTATCCTCACGGTGTGGCTTCTCTGAAGTTTAAAATGGTACCATCAGTAGGGACCAAAGTCTTTAAAGATCTGGGCAAAAATAGTGATTTGAAGCTGAGAACCCTAGACAGTATATTGCACCTCTTCCATTAAAAAGCAAGTTTCAAAAGACAAGTATCTTACAGAAAGAAAGCAAAACCTGACTGCTGTGTAACAGTCTTCACAACTTACCTAAAGCAGTAACCACTCTCCCCACCATCCCTTGAGCACACACTCAAAACTTGGACCATGCTTTTGTCTAATTGGTTCCTCTAAAGTTTTCTCTTCCATTAAAAAAAATCAGAAAGGCAACCTCAGAACCCATGAGACTACTCTCTGAAAATGAGAGTGAAGTGCTACATGTTAAGCCTTTTTAAAAGCTAAGGCAAAAGTATGCACTTTTTTTGTACAGATTTTATTGCAATAAAACAGGTAATTCCCAAACACAAATTGCCTTGGTCAAATTTAGTCACAAGATGAGGCTTAAGCCTCAATATTTGATCACAGATTTCGATTTTCACTTATGATACAAACTCCACAGGCAAATTATTTTCATAATTGCTACAAATAAAATATTACATTTCTGTCCCAGGAATTTAAAGTGAATTCTCGGAGCTCTTCACTTGGGGACAAAGATGAAAACCTTCATACATTTACAAAGCTGCCAGTTCCTTTTTCAGAGAGTTCTGCTATCTGAGAACTGTTGATAACTGATGTCTACCTTATTTAATTGTGAACCCAGGTTGTGTAATCAGGACACTGAGATTACGACAAGCAACAAATCTAAAGAACAAAACAACAAAAATTAAACCAAAAGGTCAATAGATATCTTATCTCTACAGCCAAGTGATATCTGAAGTATGTTTGATTTTCATAAAATATCAGAAAATTTTGCTGGAGTTTTATGCCAAAAATAATCTGAAGTATGTAAGGCAGTTTGCATAGGAATACTAGTTCTGTGTGCTTGTGTAAGTGAAGTCAGTTTAAAGAAGCAGTTAGCATCCATATTGAGCTACCTTCTAATAGGAAGACTGCTTGTTTTCGAAAAATCTTCACCAGAGTATCATCCAATTCAATTTCCTGTAGCTTAGAAATGAGTTGCTCCTCATTTCGACAAACCTTCTCTTGTGCATACAAGCCATCTGGCATTATTCGTTGTTGTCCCAGACCTATCAATGCTACTTCCACAGCCAGTGTTAAATAAGATTCCCCTTCTTCTAAGAGCTTGTATGTAGGCAGGTGCTGGTACTCCAGAGATTTGCAGTGCCCCATGTTCTCTGTAAGGGGTGACACAAAGAAAAATACATCAGCAAATCATTTTAACTCATAATCTGCCTACATTGCCACATACACAAATGCTTCCTCTGATTTACT
>VWZK01008227.1:0-19535 GCA_013396935.1 Baryphthengus martii
TCCACCTCGCCTTGCAGCTGTGCTGCTCGACTGAGCAGATCGTCAACCTGCTCACACCATGCACAGCCCCCTGCTACCAGGGAGAGACTGAGGCATTCGCTGTAGCCTGTGACCTGAACCACCACATTCTTCTGTGGGGGGTCTGTCTGAGTTCCGACCTCTATCCTGTCCGGTGTCGGAAGCACAGGCTTCTTTTGCCGCATGGAGACCATTATTCTGGAACTGCAGATCTTATCCTTTTCTACCCTATGGACTTTAGGGAAAGTCTCATACTCTTTTGAAGAATTTGCACATCTTTATGCCATATGTCACTTAATTTCCTTAGCTTCTTATCTTCTATTTCTGAAAGCTTCATGGGAATACATAATCTAGTTCTTCACATACCCTTGCACTTCAGATCTTATTATCACTGACTATCTGTTAAGTATGACTTCTTTCCTCTCGTTTCACCTCAAAAGTTATACATTTGCTTTTATTTGTCTTTTCTTAATGGGGAATGCTGAGTGAGAAAACAAAGCTGACTTCATATTAAAGTTGAGTTAAAACCTGATAATTCAACTCCTATGGCACTTAAGAAAGAGAATTGTTTCTGCAGGCTTGTTCTAATGTGAAACTGCTGCCTTCATTACGCACAAATCCAGACTCTGACATTCTTGTCCACAGCTCACTCTAAAACAGTAACTGAAAAATTATGATCAACAAGAGGCAGCCTTTTAATTGCCATTAGAATGAGTAGATCATCTTCCTCCTGAATGACTTGGAAATAAGTATTCAATGGTGATGAAGACAAAATAATGAACATCATTATATTGAATCATATAATTCAAAACATTTAATTGTATGCGTTTTCAGACAGCAGCAATTTCCTACCTGAAGACAAGCTTGGACCCAACGAAAACCATGATGACATTGTCCTCACTGACAAGATAGCGCCATAGACTGATACCGCCAGATGTAGGCTGCAGCGCACAGAAGGGACTGCAGCAGGTCCTACTACCAGCCCAGCGCACATCATGCAAAGGCAAAATAACAAACCAAATTTGAGGTCAATCCAGGAAATACGGAAATTTCAGGAACAGGGCAGCGGCTGAGCCCATATACAAGGTAGCCAGGACAGGAATGTGATTAGGAAGGAAGTGATTGTTTCTCAGAAACAATCACTGAAATTTTAACATTTTAAGCATTTTAACACAAAGTACTTTTTTATGCAGTGTGTAATTCAAGTGCAGAAAATATTGTTACCAGATTTAATGAAGTCCAAAAGAATATATATGTTCAGAGCAGATTTAGGTGAATTCATAGATTTTAAGTCCACCGGTATATATTATAATTATGACAGTTGGATCACTTGCTCCTTAATTCCCAGATTTTGGATTGCTGAATTGAACGCTGGAGAAAAGATCACTTTACCTACTCTTTCTGAAAACTAGTCACCATTAAGAGCATGAAGCCTTGGTCTGGTCCTTCATTTTCTTACCATAGACTGTATTCTTTCAACAGAAAGGATTTATGTCATAACCATAATGTCATGGGTATGAAAGACCTCATTACAAAATGAAGACATAGAGAAGGAATACAAATAGACGATAAAGAAAGCAGAAGACAACATCCAAAAAAGTAAATTTTAAAACTATCTGACAAATCCTCAAAAACCTTTTAAGCAATCTAGACAGCTAATTTTTTTTGTACGTGTGAGAAAGAATTAAGCAGGACTTACACTAAAAATTGATAAACTAAAAATATGGTAAGAGTATTTCCTAGAGAGTGTGAATAGAATAAAACCTAGAGTTAAATCTAAGCACTCATAGAAACATCACTAATTGCCCATGACCTTCCACTGAATAGGAAACACCTGAAGCTAGTAAAACAGTATGCAGGAAGCTCTATGGCCAAGACAAAATATCAGGCAGTATCTGCCTGCAGAATCTGAAAGAAATGACCAAGCATCTGCAGTAATGTCTTGAATATAAAAACATATCAACCTTACTTGCCTCAGTGCCACAGAAGGAAGATGAGCCAAAATGTATTAAGCAGCTCAGCAGAACATTACTGTCACTTCCAGGAAATGATCATAGAAGATTGATATTACTACAAAGGAAATCTAAGAGAAAAAGAAGGTAAAAAAAGAATCTATAGGTGTCAGAGAAAGGGCATTAAATGCTGAATAAATAAAGTATTTTGAAGAGTCTGAGGGAGATACATTGAAATGCAAAATGCTAATCACTCTTAACCTGTGTCACTCTGAAAAATCTTGTTATTCTTGCAAAAAATGCAGTGGATAATGGCTGTCTATGGAATAGAAATTAAGCAAGTGAATGTGGTAGGCTAACCTTGGCTAGCAGCTAAAAGTCCACCCAGCCACTCACTGACTTTCTCCCTCAGCAGGCTGTGGGGAGAATGCCAACGGGTAGAGATAAAGACAGGGAGACCACTTACCAATTACCATCACAGGCAAAGTAGACTTGACTTCTGGAAAATTATCTTAATTTATGGCCAAATAAAATAAATGTTTCATTACTTACTTCGGTAGTGGGAAACTACTGAACACCTTCCCACCTACTCCCAATACAAAATGAAAGAAAGTCTATGTTAAAACATAGTATTTTGTCCACTCTCCAGTCAAAACCAGTATATTATTTATTGACAGGAATAAAAAGCAAATTGTGTAATTATTCTGCATTGTGAGAATAAGACTTGAAGGAAAAAATACAGAATTACTTGGATTGTGAATCAGAAATGTAAAGACCTAGATACTGAGGGTAAATATTGAATAAACTTCCTCCCAGTTTCTGCACTTTTAGAAAGCACAAAGAGGTGACTATAAGGAGACGGGTGTAAAATTTTGAAAATTATAACCACTTCTTTTGCGATCAGTGTTTTAAACAGGAAATTCAAAATTCCCATTAAGTAAACATTAGGCATTTCATTACCTACAGAACTGGATAATAATGGAAAACAATCCAAAAGCAGAAAAAGTAAGAATCAGTAGAGTATATCTAATGAACAAGTATATAACATCTGGACTACAGAAGCCTGCACAACAGTAACAACTCTTGAGGTAAACTCATATCGTTTTATCAAATATTTGTAAAAGAAAAAAATAAAAAAACAACAAAAACAACAAAAAAAATGTTATATGGATAGACCAGGTTATAAAAATAGATGAATATTAAACATTCGGGAACATACCAGTTGCTGTATTTCTATTACTAAAAATATGAATAAAATTATTTGGAAATGCCTGAAGAATAGAAGCACAGATAGTCCTTACTGCTCCAAACACTGTAACAGTGAACCACAGAATTGATGAGGTTGGACGGGAACTCTGGAGATCGTCTGGTACAACACCCTGCTCAAGCACAGGCATCTAGAGCCAATTTCCCAGCTGGTGTCCAGATGCTTTTGAATGGCTCCAAGGATGGAGACTCCACAATATCTCTGGGCAACCTAAGACATATAGAAAGAAAGATAGAAATATAGTGAGTTGGGCGTCAAATAGAAAGATATCATCATTTAAAGGATTAATTATTTTTTTTTAAAGTCTATATTTACTTTTTATTTCATAGAATTCAAGAAGAAATAAGAAAATAGACACAATATTCAAGTGTTTTTTTAAAAAATTATTTAAAACTTGTTAATACTTATTTAGTTATTTTTTTTTTAGTTATTTAAAAATGACAATATCCTGTGATTGTTAAAATGTTTGCATGTCTATCTATATCCAGAGCATACAACACCTATCAAACTACAACTAAGCAGCATGATATAATCTTGCTAATTGTAAGATACTTTTAAATATTTTTAAAAATCCTTCTATTAAAAAATAGAAATGATTTATAGAGTTCTAATATATATTTTAGATCAAATAGAAGAGGAGATAAATTTAACAGACTTCAAAGGTGGACTTTTGAATCTTTTATTTTAAAGCATTGTCACTGAATTGAAAGAAAATTATAATTACAAGGTAAGTTTTTAAATACAGGGGGAAATGCTAAATGTATCTGTTGATGCAAAAGTGAGCAAGAGGCTGATAGCAAAGGACAAAATGTGTTTCCCTGAAGCAGTCGATCTTCTCCAGTTTCTTTTTGCCTCCTAGAGACACATGTTTTAGTTAATCTAAAGTGAAAGTTAATATTTTTCTAGCTCTATGAGATGCCTGTGGTATTACAGAAGGCAAATGCAGGTGCTCAGGCGAAGTTATGGGTGCTTTAGATCCTTCACTAAGAGCACCAAGCACAGTTTTATATGTGTTATATTCCATGTGTTCTGTACTGTATTATATTATACAGTTCTTGTCACAGAGATGTGTACTCTCACTCAGATGTCTAGTTTCTATACCCTATTCAAATCTTTCTATTTACATTGGCAATTCTGATCTGCTTAGGATATTCTGGGAACTTACAGCCCTTGCATATCCCAGAAAAGAATAAACACAAGGATACCTACGGAAGTGAAATACCACTTAAATTACAGAGACATGCATTTAGATTTTTTTCTGGTCTCGTATTAAGTGAACACTAATTTTGCTTAACCAAATAACCAGCTCCTTAAATGGTGAAGGAACCAGCTCCTTCATGCTTCACTAACTCTATTTTTGAGTTCTGTTTACTAGATTAAAGCTTAGCAGTAAAGAATATTGCAGTTTTCATAGGAAGGTATCAATGTCTTCTCAACTTATTAAAAACACTTTAGAGTCTCAGTGGATAAAACCATACTATATGCAGGGGGAAAAAAAAGCAGTAATTCTTTCCATTAGCAGCAAATCAACACTTCAGATTTATATTCCAAAAAGACGAGGAGAAACTTACAAAGACTGCAGAAATGTGAAAAAGCTTAAATCTCTAAGGAGTTAAAAACTGAGTTGATTAAATTGCATTAAACGTTGTTGGTATACATGATTTATGAAATCTTGTCTTTTAGACGTACCTGCATGCACATAAAGAAGCCATCAACTGGAGCAGGACCATAAGCGATAAAATGGCCTCTTAATGCCAGGACTGGCCCAGAAAACTGATCCTTCTTACAGTGTAGCACAAAAACATATCTTTTATGGAGATATAAGATGAAAAATCTGACAGATGGGAAAACTCATATTAAATATAACTCATATAGTGCCAACAGCATCTTTATTTCTTTATAAGAAGCAATGAACAGCGTATTTGAAATTTTAAATTCTGTGTGACAAAGAAAACTTCTGTTTTGTGTGCATGCAATTTACTTTCACAAGCTACCCTCCAGAGAGCAGCTGGGCCTTGTGGATTCTGGTGTGATATAAAGCATGAGAATCTCCTACAGTGTCCCACCAACTTACAACTGCAAATTGAAATGTATCTCTCCACTGTTTCACTGGTGTCCCTACTTGTAAACTGAGACCATAAGGCCATTGGTACCCTTGCATACCCTCACTTACTTGGTACCCTGTGCCTCCCTTGTCACCCAGTATGCAAATTCTGTTGCAAGGAAACAGCCTCTGCAGCGGCACCTGCACCAAAGTATGTAGGAGGGAGTTCATCCCTCTCAAATGTGCTCACGTTGCAGAGCGCAAAGCTCTGACAAAACAGCTACAGGCCCAGAGCAGAGGAGGCTGATGATTGGTCTAAAAGGCAGGAAAGAGGAGTGTGTGAAGAGTATGTGAGACAAGTATGAGGTTTAGGACCTGGTCTACAGAAATAATTCAGGATAAGAACAGGAAAGTAGAGGTACAAATCTGGATTTGTCTGCGCTGTTGGAGAAAGACACAGAAGGCAAATGAGAAATTGCTTTAAGAAAAAAATTTGAGGGTCTTGTGTCTGAATCATGCCTGGTACCCTGTATTATGTAAGGCTGGTTCTGATCATAGAATCATAGAATAATTTGGCTTGGAAGAAACCCCAAAGATGATCTAGTTTTAAGTTCCTTGATATGAAAAGGGACATCTTCCATGAGATCGACCTGCTCAAAGCCCCATCCAATCTGCCCTTGAACACTTCCAGGAATGGGGTATCCAAAACTTCTCTGTGCAACTTGTTTCTGTGTTTTACCATTCTCAAGACAGAGTAATTTAGGCTGAATAGGACCTCTAGAGTCATCTAGTTCAAACATTTGCTCAGAGCAAGGGGCAGTTTGATAATCAGCAAATGAAAGAGATTTCAAAGAAATTGCTGTAGGGCAGCAATGCATGTCTCTTGCTTGTGATTTGGTTTATAATATAATTCTCTGATTTCTTTCTGTACAACATTTATCTTTTACCATTCTCTCTAATGCTAAAAGGAAGTGGTAAGAATATTTAAATAAAGAGAAATATCTGAAAAATATTACAAATAGTCTATCACATATTTATTGTGCTAGAGTGTTTAGCAAGCAGTGGACATCTATATAAAATATCTAGATCCACTGAGGATTAGGTAGAGGTGACTCATGACTCTTGAAAAAAGTTAAAAGAAAAAAAAAAAACCACAACAACACAACAGAAAAAAATCCATACTGAGAAACAGTGGCAAGGAAAATACAGAAAGCTATCACTTTAAAAAGACGAATAAATTTTCTAGACAATGTAAGTTTCTAAGTTAAAATTCTTTATAAACATCTTAATTAAATGTATGTATACTCAGTTGATGTATTAAAAATAGCACAGTTGCCTCAAAACTTTTGTATGTTCTTCATAGATCTCTGCTTGTTGGTATCTATCAAATATGTTAAAAATTACTATCTTGATTTTAAACATGGAGCCCCAGAAATGTTTTCTAATTGACAGAACATATACAGCTCCAATACTCAAGAGAGCTGAAGCAACTGGGAGTTAATGGCACTGGAAATAGTCACAACAATATGCTTGTCATTCTTTGTAGAGGAAGAAGTCTTGATTGAAATTCAGACTGGTGAAACTCGTAGCAGACTGTAAGAGAGGAAGACTGCTTCTAAAAAAATTGTTTTCCTGAAGTTTTGGAAAATACAATGAAAGGAAATAAGATTGTAGGAACTACAATGTGCACTCACTGGAATAGATATAATTACAATATTCCTTGGTTTTTTTCCTAATTTTAGTGGTTACCTCCCACAGGATCATAAACTTGAGAATTATAAAAAGTCCTCAAGGAACTCTTGAAGGTCCAGAATGCTAAGAATCGCATATTGTGCAATACCAGTAAGGCAGTACACAACTATGTCACTTGTATCTACTACCATCTTCCCCAAAATCAAATTTCAATCTGACCTTTATTCTAGAGAATGTCTGTGTTTTCACCGAAACAACTGTCTTTGCTCAGGAAGAACAATTTTATCTCATGTGTGACTTAGGAGGACAGATCTTTTTTCAGCTATATTTACATCCTATGTGACATCCTTTTCAGAATTTAAAATGGCTTCAAGTCCTTCCATCAGCAAATGAAATGTAAAACACATCTTTCTCTTTTGAATTTCTGGAGTAAGATCTACGAAGAGCTAAATCCCTGGGTAGGTAAAAATAACCACAATTATATATAAACCTCCAACAAAATGGCTTCTTCTAGTCCTGTAATAGCACAGAAATGAGTAAGGGATAAGGTCTGACTTCTTCATTATTATTATTAGATATTTAAACCTGTATTTCAGACTATTAAAAGTTATGTTCTCAGTAAAGGACAAATAGGACACATCTGTACTTCACAGTGAATGATTTGGACATTGTCTATTAACCAGCTGCCCCACAGACAACGAAGGTACCATATTTTACGTAGTTTTTCAGACATGATCTCAAATGAAATCAAGAATAACAGTCACGCACCTGCATTAAGATGCATTTCTATTAGAAGATTGGGATAATGAGTTCTCATCATCTATGAAAAGCCCCATTATCTGGTGACTAAACAGCACATTACCAGTGAAATAAAAAATTATCAAAATGAACCCATCTTAATTTAGCCTGAAAAGGTTATCATCAAGTGTATTTCCAGATGGGAAGACCTTTTAAAAAGTTTATAAAAGAAAACAAATGCATTTGTGAAACATTATAAGGATCTGGTATAATAAAGCCTAAAAATTCTAAACAAGGTGTCAGAAATGTTTCACAGTACTGAAAATCGCCATATACAAGCTGGACATCAGAGGGACAATTGAAAGTGGCTGTGTTCCTAAGCAACATGGTTAATACCGCTATGTTGATGGAGAATATGGTTTATTCAATTTCGCTGCTCTGTTACTTCACCATCCCCAGAATACCACTCTTCCTTACAGTAGAATTGCCATGACAAGGAAGCAAGGATTTTTTACTTTTTTTTTTTTAAAAAAGGCATCCTCTCAAGTAGAAAAAGTGCTTCATTTTCTCTACCCATTCTACAACATTACTAATAAGACTTATGTAGTAATAATTTCCTTTATAGTCTGAAAAATGTAACTTTCTCATTTCTGAAACATTAGAATTAAAACTAGAAAGCTACAATGTAAGTGGAACTGAAGGGAGTAAACCTCTTGCTTTATCTATGTAACTGAAAATTTTATTGTAGCATTGACAGAAAATCTGGGAAGGTTAATATTCATTTTGCAAATCAGCTTATTTCCCAGGTTTTCTGAGATATTTTACCTTCACGAGTAATGCAACAAATGAATGAATTTGAAGTTATGTTTGCTACCAGGTATGCTGTTACTCCAAGCATGTTTTATTGATCAACAGTATTCATCTTGGTATGAGACATGCACTGTAGAGTCACAGAATCATGGAACACAAAGGTACATCCGAGTCATCAGAGGCATTAACTAGTACAGCTCCCTGCTCAGAGCAGAGTCAGCCAAAGAAGGTTACTCAGTACTATGTCCAGTTGGGTTTTGGATATCTCCAATAATGAAGACTCCAAAACTTCTTTGAGCAATTTGGAACATGATCGTGATCATTTAAAAAGTCTTGTGTTTAAATGGAATTTTCTGTATTTCACTGTGTGCTCATTGCCCTCTTCCTGTCATGGGATATATTAAGAGCATAGTATCTTCTTTACACCCTCAACAGATACTTATACACATTGATAAGATCCCCTTTAGCTTTCTCTGTTCCAGAATGAACAGTCCTAGCTCTCTCAGTGTCTCCTCATATGACAGATGATCCAAGATGTTAAACATCTTTGTGACTTTTCATCAGAGACATTCTAGTAAATTCCCCTACCTTTCACACTGGGGAGCTCACCACTGAACCCAGTACTTCAGATGTGTCTTGATAAGGCTGAGCAGAGAGGAAGGATCACCTTCTTTGACCTGATTGCAACCTTCTTCCTAATGCAGTCGAGGACATTGTTTTCCTTCTTTGCACTGCTGACTCATGGTCAAGTACAGGTCCACCAGGAATCACAGGGCTTCCTCTGCAAAGTTACATTCCAGCCATTCAGTCTCTAGCCTATATCGCTGCATGGAGCTGTTCCTTCCCAGGTGTAAGACTTGGCATTTGTGGTTTTGAACTTTGTGAGATTCCTGTCAGCTATTTCTCCAGCCTGTCAACGTCCCTGTGAAAGGCAGCACAACTATCTGGTTTATTCATCACTTTGCCACTCCTCCCAGTTTTTACCATCTGTGAATGTGCTGTGGCACACTCTTTCCAATCATCCACGCCATTAACGAAGATGCTAAAGAATATTGGTGCTGATATGAACCACAGGGGTATACCACTAGGGGCTGGCATCCAGATGGATTTAGTACATACAACTCCTTGAGCTCAGAAGTCCAGTCAGCTTTCAGTCTACCTCACTGTCTGCTTACCCAGTCCACACTTCACCAGGTGTCTATGAGGATGTTATGGGAGACAGTGTCAAAAGTCTTGCTAAAGTCATAATTAACACCACACACTGTTCTCCGCTCATCGACCAAGTCTCTTGATAGATGGCCATTAGGTTCATCTGATACGATTTCTCCTTCATAAATCCATGTTGATTTCTGCCTATCACCTGTTTAAGTTTCATATGATACTTGATAAATTTGGAAATAGTTACAAAGATTATTTGCTCCATCAGTTTCCTAGGCATCAAGTTGAGGCTGATTGACTTGTAGTTGACTGGATGCTCTCTCTGGTCCTTGTTGAAGATAGGGGTGACATGGTTACATTCAGTTTATTTATATGTGCCCTAACCTGATCCTCTTTTACCAATAATAACTTTTCCTTTATCCAGACTCCCTCAGGTCTCAGAGGCCTGGAATTGCTGAGGTCAATTCTTACCAGTAAAGACTGAGGAGAAGAAGACATTTTTATTTTCCTCCCAGATCACTAAACTACATCTCTTGAATACAATTGAGAACCTTATGTTAATTATGTGTATGTAGCAAATAACAAGGTTCAAGTAACGTTTTACTTTGACTGGTAACAGGTTTGCATTGTTTCATTTTGGTTTTGTTTTGTTTTGTTTTGCTTCTTGTTTTCAATTAGCAACTGTCCTTACATTCATAGTGGCACTGGATACAATTCCTGCCTGATCAATATTCTCGGTGAGACAAAGCAGTAACAATTCACAAGTATTGTTTAAATGTAAAAAAAAGTGCTTACAAAACACATAATAGGATATGTTGGTTCTGACAATTGCTCCTCACTACAGCAAAATGCCCAGAGATTTGATATTTATTGTGTTACTTGTTTGTAGCCATTAGTAACAGTGTCATCATGAATAGGACGAATACACATAGCACAGAGAATACTTTAAAAATATTTAAACTAACAAAGTTACTTCTCATAGCTCGTTTTTATTTTAGAGGAATGAAATTGTGCAGAATTTTATACCCCAGTTAGCCTGCAAATTAGATTTACTTAGGAATGTCACAGACTTTCTTCCTTGTGAGGACATACCGTATTCCAGTAGGGAGCTTTTAGAAGAGTTGGACACACCATTACTTCTGATACAATTTCTTTCTTGCTTTGTCAGTTGTGATTTTGGTCTGGTGATATGTTTCCTAGACATTGTTATTTCATCCCTTTTTTTTTGATGTTCCCTGCTGTTGATAGTGTTCTCTGAGTCTCTCCAGTTTCTACAGGTCTATTAAATGATATTCCTGTTGATAAAATAGCTGAAAATTCAAATATATTGCTTTGTGCTTGAGATAAAAGAAAATTAAAATGAAGGACATAGTGTCAAATCCTTCTGGAAAATTGTACCTTGCACAAAGGAAATATACTACTCAACAGCTAATGAGTTGTAACTTGGTATTTCAGCCATGGAAAGACTGCTGCTCCTACTCCATTCCTGAACAGATATGCTCCACAATGATAGCTTGTAGCCCTGCTTCTATGTAAAACATGATTCCCACAACTACTAAGTTCATGAGTCACTAGGAGTGTAAAAGCCAACAACTTCAGGATCCCTGAAGGAAAATAATTTATATAAGGGTCTCGTGGTTCCCTCCCATTATATAAAGGGAGATTGTAATTTGCAAGAAAAAGATGTACTAGACTAATCTCTCTGGTAGGGCAGCAGTCCTTGCGGAGTTTTGAACTCAGGGGAGCCAAGAGACGCTATCTCACAGAGAGGCAAGCCCTGGTCAGACAGATGCTCCTGGCCTTACTGCTGCTCTCAGCTCCTATGACGTTGCTTCAAGAATTGTGGTCAGTTTCAAACAAGATGAAGTTGCTCACCGCAGTTCAAGACAGCTTGAAGCCTGATCAAGAGTTGCTTCCTCAAAAGGAGCAGCATAGTTGTGCCGTTTCTGGTTCCATCCAAATTCTTGCAGCTGTCCAAGATCTCTCTTGCTTAAAAAATAGCAGGATGTATATCAACTCACACTTGAAACTTAAAAAGGTGTCATCTCAAAAATCAAGAATAGAGAGTCTAATATGAACTCTCACACAAAATCATCTTGGTCATGAATACTATTACTTCCATCAATAAGCAAAAAGGACGACGTATCAACAGTTTATTTAAGGTCTTACCTCAGATTTTGCCATTTTTGTCTAAATAAGAAATACAGAACACGACTGATGTATTAACGTTTCTACTCATCATTCACATATGCTATAGATGACTCGATATTTAAAAATTAATAGACATGTAATAGTAATTGCTATACATGAACTAAAATACATTAAGTATGTTATGTTAGTACTTCAAAGAGCCTGTGGTCTTCACAGCTAGGAGTTGAAAGCCACTACGAATTGCATCTAGACTACTGAACCACAGATTTTAAAAATACATCCTAATTTCTACATACATTTAAATGTAAGTTATATTCAAACTGTCTAGCACACTAGATCTAAATACACAGCAAACTGGTACTTTCCAGTTATTCTGCCACATCTTCAGATACCATTTAAAAGCATTTTAAGCAGAGAGAGCAAAACAGTACCTAAGCATTTCCATTAATTATTTTCAAACTCATTGATTTTTAAACAGATTGATGTATATCATATTAAACCTGGCAGGTCTTGAATTTTTAGGTGTTTTTAAAATCACATCCGGTGAATAAAATTGTAATATTCATAGTCTGGTGATAGGTATGTCGTGCTTGGCAAAGACTTCTTAGTTTGATTGTTTTGATGCCTAGAGAACATTTTTCTGCTTACATAAATGCTCCTACAGGTCAATATTCTAAATGTTTTTAAGTAAATTCAGATATAAAAATCTAGTATTCCCATTTACAATTTATGTGGCAGTATATTCAGAAACTGATATCATTAGGAATATGGCAGATTTTTAGCAGAAAAATAACGTTGGATGTGAGCTTAATAGTTCTGTATCCAGTTAAATAGTTTTGTGTTCATTGATAATGTAAAAACTGGTTTTCTATTGGAGGGTAACTCAGTAACTGGGTTGAGAAGTAGGTTTTAAAGTCCCATGTATCTGAATGGAATGTATATTCCAGATGATTTCTGATGAGTGTAGAGGGAGAAGAGGGGAACAAAATCCCATATTAAGCAAAACAAAATACAAAAACACACATACAAGATGAAGAACAATAATAGCAAAATCAACAAAAGAATCCTTTAATTTCATGTCAGATGCTTTTATCACGAAATCATAAAAGTTTCTGTGAGATGTCAATGCCCTTCAATAATAAAAACCCACCATAAAAGAATCTCTTTACTTAAAAAGAGCAAGTTCAACTTTTCTTCACATTCTTGTTTATACTACATCCCATTGCAGTGAACGGAAGGACACATAGAGAAATTTTTTAAATGGATAGATGGATTTTTTTTTTTATTGGGGTTTTGGGGTTTTGGTTGTTTTGTTGTTTGGTTTGGTTTTTTTTTTATTTTTAATAACAGATACCTATCCTTCAGAAAAATGTAAACTTCCTAATTAACAGATTGCTGGAAACAGAAGGATATTCTATACTACCTCAGTCCTGTATTCTCATATATCCTCTGAGACATCGACCTCTGGCCACTATCAAAGACAAAAAACTTGGTAAAGTTGCTGCCTAACACAGACTTCTTTTGTGAATAAGCTCAAACAAGTAATTTAATACCTTGGACTCCTGTGTTATGTACTGTCATGACAATGGTTAGTCATCATCAACATGACCTGCTTTTAAGAAAATAATGCCAAACTAAACATCATTAGATCTCTAGCTATTATAACTTGCAAGTGATAAAGATTAAACAAATCTATTTGGGTTTAGGACTGCTTTCAGCTAATAAGTCATTAAAAATAAATAAATGTGAAAAAAAATAAAGGAAATATATGAGACTACCAGGAAAAAAAAAGTGAGAATGTTATTTTTTATACCTGAAAGTACAGTGTTGTTATGCCTAGCAAATTAGACATGGTTAATCACATTCATTGACTGGGGAAGAAATCTATAGTTCCTTCAGATGTGAGGGTTTGTTCAGTTTACTGGTGAGAAAGTGAGCATTAATTATTTTATTGCTGTTGTGTTTTCATCACTAACAGAGTATGGTGATTGCAAGGAAAATGAGAGTTGCTGGGATGGTTTTTAAGGTTTCATATCTTCATGTTAATCAGACCACTGTAGTAACTATGATTTCTGATTTCATTGGATGTTATTTGATCTATTTTCATCCTAAATCAGGACATGGTATGCTCTTACAGTATCAAACGAAGAGGAAACACCGCAGACATAAAAGGACTGTGCTTTCAGACTGCAACTGATTATAGAGCTGTTTACCCAGACAATCCAGTTAACCACACTTCTTTTAGTCAACAGAAAATTCTCTTGCTATTTTTCAGGTTAATTTTCTTGATGATTAGACTATAAAGTGAAAGCTTTATTATAAGATTAAGGGAAAAGACAGGTCGATTGAGAGCAACAGGTAATTATACAATGAATCTTAGCCAAATTACAGAAAAATATTTGCTGAAATACTATCTTTTTTTTTTTTCCCCCTAATATTTTTATTAAGATTTTAGTTTAGTCTCTTTTTAAAGCCTATATATAAACTAATGTGTCCAGGGTGATTAAATGAAATGAAATAGTATTGCGATCATTCTATTTTATTAGTTAAGTAGTTTATAAAAACCTTAGTTCATAAAATCATACTCTGATATATAACTACAGCAAATACTAGCCAGGAAACATTAATGAACTGTTTTCACAGTTAATACTTTCCTTTTTTTTTTTCTCTGCCTCCAGAATTATCCCTGAGTTTTCTCTTTCTTGGTCTATTTGTTTCCCCCAGGGTTTACCAGGGTCTTTTCCACCTTTGCTACTATCTGCACTTTTGCCTGCTTTAGACTGGCTACTTCCTCACATCTACATCTGCTCAAAACTTCGCTCCTACAGTATGACTGTGCATACCACCTTACTAAGCCTGTACACACACAGCACATGTTTACCTTACCACCTGATGCAGAAAAGCCAAAGGAGTATCTCTTCTTGTCCCCTGTCAAGCAATAAGCCTTCTTTCCATTCATGCAAACCCCTTTCCCATCACACATCACCTACTTTTGTCTTTTGGCTCTTCCTCATAAACTTTGATCTCATCAACAAATGGAAAAGAGGAAAATATACTAGTCAAAATACAAAGAAACTAAAGGAAAATCAAAATCAAACAACACACACAGCTAGAAACTGCTACTGTGCTCTCACCCTAACAACATTTCCACTGCTCTATCTTCTGTGGTGGTGACTAGCTGTCTCTATTGATTTGTATTATTGTTTGTTTAATATAATGGTCTACTTAATCCCATTAGTAGTCAAATAATTTTATACATTTATCTTCTACTTTGTTACTTCCATTTTTTTTTTTATTTTTTTTTTTGAATGAGGAGGGTAAACTGCATCAAAGATATGGGTGAAGAACAGACTTCCATGAAAGCATTTTGCTGTTTATATTTTGTGTTCCATTCTTTCCCTCCTATCTTCTTTATTTATCTGATTTATTTTTTTCCTCAGTGGTATCTGAATGTTGAGCTCATTTTTTCATAGAATTTATCAACTCCATCTGAGATCATTTTCATGAGTAATAATAGCTAATCTGGAGACTATCAAAGCAAATTCATAGGGTAGTCTTGTCCACAAGCATTACTTTTTGTTTACTGATGTTAGATTTCATCTGCATCTTATGTTTCATCCATGCAGGATCCTGCTGTATCTCCTCACTGATGGATTTGTGTTCTGCTCAGAATAACCGTAACTCACTCAGAAACTGTTCAACTACCTTGCTGATTGTTTCTAAACATATGAAAAACCATGCAAAACATCACATATCATAATTTGATTCCTACCGTAAAGTCTCTTTTATAAACACAGGCCACATTTTTTTGATTTTTCTTTCCAGATTTTATTAAATATAAGTACAAGAATATCAGACTCATCTATGATCAGGTGACTCATCTGTGATCAGACTCTTTCTATGATCAGGTGACCCGCCTAGTAGATGAGGGAAAAGCCGTGGATGTTGTCTACCTGGACTTCATGGAAGGCATTTGACACTGTCTCCCACAGCATTCTGCTGGAGAAGCTGGAGGCTCATGGCTTAGACAGGTGGACTCTTCGCTGGATTAGAAACTGAATGGTTGGCTGAGCCCAGAGAGGTGTAGTGAATGGGGTTAAATCCAGTTGGCAGCCAGTCACAAGCAGTGTCCTCCAGGGCTCAGTTTTGGGACCAGTCTTGTTTAATATCTTTATCAATGACCTGGATGAGGGGATCAAATGCACCCTCAGGAAATTCTCAGATGACACGAAACTCAGCAGGAGTATCACTCTGCTAGAGGGTAGGAAGGCTCTGCAGAGGTATTTGGACAGGCTGGAGCAATGGGCTGAGGTCATTTGGATGAGGTTTAACAAGGCCAAGTGCCGGGTCATGTACTTTGGTCACAACAACCCCCGACAGTGCTACAGGCTTGGGGAAGAGTGGCTGGAGAGCTGCCTGGCGGAAAAGGACCTGGGAGTGCTGGTTGACAGCCGGCTGAACACGNTCTATGATCTGAGAGTTTAACAGCCATTTGTAGTAAAGGCATAAAAGGCAATGAACAGATATAAGGAAAAATGTTTCACCATAAGGGAGGTGAAACACTGAAACAGATTTTCCAGAGGTTATGAAAACTCCATCCTTGGAGATATTTGGTTTTTGGTTGAACAAGACCCTATAGCCGTAGCAGTTTTACAACTTCTATAAATGACAACTGTATTTATCTGGATATAGCTAATATTAATTCTCTTTGAATCCAAATACAGTCAGACAAAATGTATGGGTATTTTATACAAGCATGCATTCAATAGGACTACCAGAGATGTGCATTTGCATGTAGAAGCCATGCAAGTAAGAAAAGGTTGCAAAATAAAGAACCAGCAGCATAAGAGACCACAATATCCATATGCAACATCTCTGAGCAACCCAGTCTAAGTTGTCACTGCTTTGAGCAGGGATTTGAACCAGACACCCTCCAAAAGCTGCTTTTAACAAAAGTCACTCTACAGTTGAAGTATTTTTGTAATCTAAGGTCTACAGTCATGTCCAAAACACAGTAAGTACACTTTCAATGCTTACCTCTCAGCATACAAATTAAACACAAAATTCAGGTTAGAATTATTACAAGAATATGTGTGTTCATATTTAAGATAATTGGATTAGTTTAAGTTCAGTAAATACATTTTTATTGAACACATTGATACAAGAAAATAGAGCAGTAAAACTTTGTATGGAATGCTTAGGCTAGCACGACCAATGGAATGCTTAGGTGAGCACAAGTTAACAGATAACAGGAACTTGAAGTTACAGATAAGCAGGAACTCTGTTGTATGCAAGGCCGCCCAAGGGAGGACCAATTCTAGCCAGGTCTTGTGGTTAGGGACAAAACCAGCTCAGCACAAGTCAGCAGCTTTGGAACAAAGGTGAAAAGAACAGAGCGAGGAAGAAGACTGTTGCCTTCATCCCAAAGACCCTGGCCCATGACCACCAGACACATGGCAGCACGCATGCGCCAAGAGGAGGAGACTATGATGATTAGTTCCCTGAAATAATTGTAATAACCACACCTATTCCCAGAACTGATTAGAATAACCCAGCCCGTATTAATGAATATGCATGTTTTGTAACCATAAAAGCAAACAAGTTTTAGTCCTGGTGTGCAAGTTAGGAGGAGCGATCCCCCTTGCACCTGGCGCCATGATGAACTTTATAACTTTCTCCAAGTTAGAGGGTTTGTTTCCGCACACCAATATGTTTTGTGTAGCAAAACTTTAACCATGAACATTCATACAGAGCTTAACATCAATTAAAGGTAAAATAAAATTAAAAAAATATTTTCTTAGATCTGATATATAATGTCACATAATACAGATAATTACACTGGTATCATCCCCAGTGCGATTCAAATTCTTTAGACTTTATTGTTAGATAATTCTGTGACAAAATAAAATGTGAAGCTTCTAAGCTTATACGTAGATCTTGAGTGCTCCTGACAGTCTATATAAGAAAAAGCATATTAAGGGATATAACTAATAACTTTTGATTTTAAAGGTCTTTGCCTTGGGACTTAACTGATTTATGAAAACTATGGAGTGGTATTAATTAAAATTATAATGCTCTTTTTGATTATTAGCTAAATTGGATACTTCAGTCAGAGCTACAGACTGAGTTTCACTTGACTCAAAGTAGATAACAGTTACAGATAGAGTATTTTATCAATTCATTACACAACTCCCAGTTTACTTTTTTCTTTTTAACTTGTAACCCAGAATCTTTCCAAGTATTTGTACATTAAAATGTTGTACCAATGGGCAAATTGGTAGAAAAAATGAAATTGAAGAATTTTTTCCTGAGTAACCTAAAATGGATGCTAAGACAGGAAAAGGAGTAAGGGGTCATCCAGGTGTTCTAATCTAGCATCTGTTATTTCATTGCCATGTAACATTAATACTCACTAGAACTGAGAAGACAATCCACTCTGAGAGTTGTACTGACACCATTTCCACCTTCTCTGGATAACGTATTCTCTCTCAGCAGAAGGAATTAGTAGTGATCCTCAGTGGAAGGCTTTTTTGTACATGGAGGATTTAAGGATCCACCTTACAGCTGAGTAGGTGCAGACTGTGCTGTGCTGCACATACCATGTGGCTGCTGTATAAACTAGTTCACTGTCTTTAACAGAGAAGACTGGATGTGGCTCCCACCTTAGCACTTGGTGATTAAGCTACCTGCATATATCATCTTATCTTGAAGTAAAGCAGCATGTTTTCAGACACCATTCATTTGTTTGACAGTAGAAATAACTAATAGAGTTGCTTACTTCTAAGAACATCCGATAAAATCTTTCAAGACTGTGATACAGATGAACCTTTCCACAAGATCTGCACAGTGCAGTGTGTCATATCCTAATTGGAGGACCATTACCTGCACAACTCAGACTTCCCAACACCTGAAGGGGCATAAGTTTATCTGTGCTATTATCTTTTTCTTTCTCATTTTATGTCCAAGAAATGACATTTTAATCAATAAATGATGGGCTCTGAGTGGCTTTCTTACTGTAATCTGTAGTGAACCCTTGCAGCAGTTATTATAATATTAAATATTTAGTTCTGAAAAATTCAAAAATAAGGACAATGTGTATACACCAGTATACTGTTTGACTTTGTAGTATCAGAACTTATGATTATTCAGTATGTGGCATAGAAGATTTCATTAAAATATACGGACCACATTGCAACTCATTTAAATTTTCTTTTGAAGCTTTTGCTAGAGTTTGTATATGCAACACAAATAACTCCGTATCAGACATCAAAAAAAACTTCTGCAAGCCATCTCAGCTACTAAGTTGATGACTGTGTTGCAGAATCTGTGTATCAGCTCTGGAACACAGACTTTTCAGATATTTCTTGGTTTCCAAGCATAAAATAACTACATCACTCCCTATCTAAACAACTTTTAATTCTGTTTTAAGCTACGAAAGGCTCAATAGTACATTATATCTTACAGAAACAGGTTATTTTCTATAGCATGAGGACTGGCATTAAAAATCTAGGGAGCCAAGTTAGAAATATTTGAAGAATGATACTGAAGCTTATCAGGTAAACTTCCTAATAGAGAGAAAACCCTTCTGAGAAAACTCAAGTGTGAACATTTCAACCAGTTTGCATTAATCTAAATACAGACTTCACAGTTAAATGTTCAGATTCACAGTCAGGTAAGGTTAAGGATAATAAAAAGTGTTTCTATA
>VWZK01008230.1:0-37871 GCA_013396935.1 Baryphthengus martii
GGTTGTTCCTCCCCAGGTGCAGGATCTACGCTTGTCCCGATGGAACTTCCTGAGGTTCTCCTTTGCCCAGCTCTCCAGCCCGTCCAGATCCCGTGGGATGGCAGCACAGCTCCGGTGTCTCAGCCACCCCTCCCAGTTTCATATCACCAGTGAACTTGCTGCGGGTCCCCTCTGTCCCCTCATCCAGGTCATTGATGAAGATACTGAACAAAACTGGCCCCAGCCCTGACCCCTGGGGAACCCCACTGGCCACAGGCCTCCGGCTGGACTCTGCGCCGCTGATCCCGACCCTCTGAACTCTGGTGCTGAGCCAGTTCGCATCCCTGTCAAATCCTTCTCCGGCCCCCTTCTGCCTTTCTACCTCACTTTGGGTCCCTCTTCTGCAGAGCATTTGTCCGTAGGCTGAGTCCAGCAGGGAGAAGACACAGAGCTGTGCAGAGGATTAAAACAACTACTGCTGTTACCCGCACAGATCTACTGCAGCCTGCACGGGCTCAATGCTCCACTTGATTTTTATTTTTTTTGAACAGGAAAAATATTAAAATATTACTTTGGGAGAGGGAAAAGGAAAATGGGAAATAGGCTCATGCTCACAGACCCAAAACCAAAGTATGGACTTTGAAATCCTCTAGTGCCTTGCTAGATGTTCTCACAGAATCACAGAATCACAGAGTGTTANTAATATAATAGTGCTGATTCCGACAATCGAGCACTTACAGGGGGACCTTTTGCAGGTGAAACTCAGGAGAAAAACAGTGAACAGCTCCGAGGGCAAAAGTTTTGTTTAAAAATGTACAACAAACTGTGGCTTAGCACCGAAGAGCGAGAAAAGCAGTTTATTGGCTTCTCATGAGCACTAGAGTAGCAAGACATCCTAATGAAGAATGGAGGTGTCTGAGGAAAAATTCTGGGCAAGAAACTGTCTTAGTTAAACAAATTTCCCCTTTTGCCTGGTTGGTAAATGATTGGAAAGAGGGCGCAGAAGGCAGGTATTTGAAGGAGAGAGAGGCTCCAAAGGTGCAAAGTCCAGATTTCGTGCTTTTGGAAGTTTAAGTCTGGGGTCTGGGAAGAGGCACCTGTAGGGGCAGGGACCGCAGGTCGTGCTCTGGTCAGACACCAGCTCTTAAGAAGAGGAGCGGCTCTTGCCGGCTCCTGCAGCCTCCCTGTGGCTTGAAGTACTCGATGCTCTGTTTAAAGACCCTGGAGTCAGAGAACGGTGTGGGAGGATTTCTCCTCCCATCGCTGCAAAAGCTGCTGTTGGGGTTTAACCTTTTGGTCGCTCAGCACAGGACTTGCTCTTAACAGGTCGGTCCATCTCCGGGAAAGGGAGGGAGCGAAGCGGTGTGCCCAGGAACGCCTGAGCTGCCGTCACGTTTGGACGGAGCCGGGCAGGTCTCTCCATCACTAACTGCCTGTCTCACTTCGCTCTCTTCTTTTAGGGCCGCTGCATTAATTTCACCAGAGTGAAGAACACAGAGGCCCCCCCCAAATACCCGCTCAACAACGCCTACCCACCGACATCGCCGCCTCCAGCCCCCATCTACAACCCCCCGCCCCCCGCGCCCATCTACACCCCCCCTNCAGTCTAGGGGGTCGGCCTCGCTCCCGTCTCTTCCACAAGCGTCCGAGAGGCTCTGTCAGCGGTACTGTACCACATCCATCGGCCGGGGGGGAGCGGGGGGTAGAGGAAGCCGGACTGTTTTTGAAATGGGTGACAACAGGAACGACTTCGTAGCCGTCTTTCTCCTTTAGTTTTCTTTTATTTTTAAAATCCCTTCTGCATCAGTGCCACCAAACTACCGAAGCAAGAAAGGCCAAGAGACTGCAAGAGCAAGGCAAATAACCTGAGCTCCATTTCAGGAAGCCTCTTCCCCCCACTTTGTCCCCGACACTTCCCTGTGCCTTACCATGGTGATTCCAGGATGCCTTTTTAAACACGAATGAATATCTAGAGTAAGCTCTCCAGAAAGGCAACTCTCCCCAGGGAAGGACTGCAAAAGACTCTTCCAAGTGCAGACATCCCAGCTGGTTACCTGGAGACTGCTGCACGAACCGCGGTACGAGACCGAAGGTACGACCGAAGGCTGATCACGTCTCACTCCCGCGCCAGCTGCCCAGCAAATAATGACAACGGCAGGTCTGCAAAGGCAGAAACCCTCGTAAATCTGGAAAGAATCGATGACAGGCGGCTGTTCCCGTGGACCATGAATTGGAGAAGGGAAGGTAACGTCGTCTCGGAGGGTCTGGAAAGAAGAAGGGGTAGGTGTCTGGTGTCTGGATTTGCGTATGTCGGTACGTGGAAGTGCAGGTGCATGGTAATGGAGCGCCATGAGGAAAACAAATCGCGTGGAAAAATAAACCGGACGGTGTGTCGCAAGGCTTTGACCCCATCCCCCGAGGACAAGGAATAACTGACGACAGGTCAGCCTCCAGCGCTCCCAGTGGGACAGAGGAGTTCGTAAAAATTGAGGAAAGAAATCTGAGAAAGGTGCGGTTGACAGAAGAGTCTTTGCATTCTATTACTAATTACGTCCACCTAGTTACGAGCTCTGCAGCTCAGCAGGGCTATTCAGTGCTGGTTTCTAGTTTCAAAGGAACATTTCTGAATATAAAGGAGGTCAGGTGTATGATTCCTCTAAATCCAGTCTGCTTGGGCTCCTTGTTATTGTCAATTTGAAATGGTTACCACTGATGCGTTCCTGTTGTTCCTGTAAATCGCATTCTTTCACCCTAGAAATGTTCCCACATGGTTTTTTTGTTTTCCTTTCCTGAATAAGTAGCAGCTGCCTTCCAAACTGGTAGCGAAGAAGAGCCGGCGTGCTTACTCACTCGTGCCGACCCTCGGCGACACCGCTTCTGTTCGCGGCCGCCGACTAAGGCAAAAACCAACACACCGAGCGCGCGAGGTGGGAATCGGTCTTCCGAGAAACGCACCGGCTGCTTTTCCCCGTCCTTTCTCCTCGCCTTCGTGGGACCCCCGCCGCATCCCACGCTATTGCGTACACGCAGCTCCTGCCCTAGAGCAAACCTGAGCACCTGCCTCCGCCACACGGCGCCAGGAAGAGGTGGGATCGCTCAGCGCTCCCGTCTCGCCTTTGCTGTCAGGATCAGTTCTCACGAAACGACTCTCTCTCTGGGAATTGCGAAGTCACAAGAGATAAACCATCTTTGTAGCTGCAATTCTATGAATATCTAAGGGTTCTCATAATCGTGTCAATTTTTACCAGATAAAGAAATGCTTTGCCAACTACTTACTTCGGTGCTGTGGGAAATGTTAATTCTAGCTTTTCTAGCAAAAAAAAAAAAAAAAAAAAAAAAAAGAAAAAGAAAAAAAACACTGAAGAAGGAAAAGGAACAAACAAAAAAGACTCAGTGGAGACTTGACCTGGGCCCCTTTTGGTAAGTGAACCCTTACGATGAGACTCAGAGTCGGTCTAACTGTCACTCACCAGCCTCACCCGCCGCTAGGTCGGTATTAGATGAGACAAATACATCGGTCACGATGCATCCGGAGACTGGACCTCCAGCCAAGGCCGTCTGTTCTGCAAAAAGGCTGATCCGTTCACCCACGACACTGTTTTGTCTGCAGGCAGCACAGAGCAGTCCCCAGCTTAGGAACAAAAGCAGCGGTTTTGCTCCTCACTCTGTCAGGTCGTACCAGCTACAGGCCGTGGTTTAGCTCGTCAGATGACTCTGTGATTGGCAGGGGGGAGTGGGAAGCTCTTAACGCCCTGACGCCGGTTTGGTCGGACTCCCTCTTGTGATGGATGGGCTCCAGGTAAATAGCTGTTTGGTTTGGTTGCATGATGAAAGGTGGAAAAACCAGGAGTAGCATAATATGGGAAAAAGAGGAAAGTCTCTTAATGGATCCTCAGTATTCCAAAAAAGTTTGGAAAGGAAATTGATTTTCAACAATATGGCCTTGAGAATTTTTTTTATTTTTTTTTTAAAGTGTCAATTAACCAATAAATCTAAACCTATTGCTGGGGAAAAAATATACTCCCTGACTGAGGCTATCTTCTTGCAGATGTATATAGAAATTTTCATTCTCCCCAAACGAAGGAGACAAAAACCCTCTTCGGCGTGAAAGAAACAAAGTAAATCCTAGATCAGGCTACAAAAAAAATCTTGATTTTAAAATACCCTCTATGTAATCATCGGGTTGATGACTAAAAAGCTCCAAATTTGTTGTTGTACATATTGTTACCGCGTGCTTACCATGTGTTAGATGGAAGCATTTCCTATCCAGTGTGGATAAAAGAACATTGTTCGAGTTGTAGTAAATTATTATAAAGCCAGTGACATTTCATGGCATGTTATCGTACCAAGCTGTGCTTGTTGTATTTTTTTTTTTTCTTTATGGTTGTATTGCTTTTTTATAAATGTACAAATATTTCCTGTAATGACGAGCACCTATTTTACATAGCATTGATTGAAGCACTAGAGCTCCAGGCTTACATCCCCCTGAGCCATCGGCAAAGAGTTTGGCCCATCGATCCGCGGTGGGATGTGGCCAGAGCGCGGTGGGCAGAGAGAAACGAAACGGCTGCGGGTAACAGGACGTGGAAGCAGAGCTCTCCCGCTGCTGCCGGTGAATCGGGTTTCGTGGACTCTTGCTGATGTTCGCAGAAAAATTGGAGCATGTTTTCTGGTGGACTTTGTACCTGGTCATGTATTTAGGCTCAACTTAAGGCTGCCCCTTGAATCCCAGTGTCAGATTTGGGCCCCTCCCTCCCAGAAGGTGATTCTGTGATAAATGTGGCTGCTCAAGTGGCTTCCCAAAAGTACCGCACATGCTTTTTAAAATCATACTCCTTTTATACTGGTCCCTAAAGATTAATTTAGGAGCTTAATGTAAGGCAAACAAGCAAAAATTTGGGCCTGAGTTTAAATCAGCTTCCACTGGCAATTAATGCTATGTAAATGAGGTCGAATTGGCTGGCGTGCCATATACTGATATGTGGTGCCCTATGTATTCTCTGTCTATAAACCTTTCCTAGAAACACATTACCCAGGCTCTCAATCCACCCCAGTCATTTTTAAGGAACTGTTCCTTACCGATCCAAAGGAGCCGAGCGGCCCAGCGTCTGTGCCACCGTTTCCCAGGACTCCGCAGGTCTGGCCGGTCACGAGTTGCACGTGCTCCTCCGGAGAGCGACCAACAGGTGCCCGATGGCGTTCAGTGAACTGGTGTTCCCTTGGCTCCAGATAGGTCCCTCTGATTACTCCTGTTTCTCATTCAAGCAAAACTGTCGGTGTCTCTTGCAGCCTCAAAGGACTAAGCAGCTGCACTTAAATATCAGACTTGGGGTTTAAGTGCTCGAATGCTACAATTTTGGCCGTATGTTGGAGCGTTCGCCCGTATGAACTTTGCGGTCATCCGAATTCTCTCTGTACTCCTCGGTGCGTGCAGGCATCTCCTGCCACTCTTTATTTTGGGGAAGGGGAGGGGGGAATGGCTGGCTTCTGAGAGCTCTGGCGAGGTTAGGGGGCGTCTGGGCCTCGCCTTCTATGTGGTGCTGATGCAGCAAAGGAAAAGCGACGAGGATTCCGTTGTGCCGTTGAAGGACGCTCTGTTGGTTCAGCCAGTGCTCTGCAGTGATGTTTTACTCCCTCTGTTTGTTGCATGTGTCATTTGTTAAATTCAGTCATTGCTCTTGCTGACCTTGATGTTATTATTAAAGAACTACACAACTTTGTGTCGGGCTCCATAAGATTCATTGTCTAGGCCAAGGGAACGAAGCAGGAGGCGGGAGAACCCTGGTCCTTTTTCTCATAAAACTGGCTTTTCATCACCCTGGAGAACTCAGACTTGGCGATTTTCTTCCCGCCAGCCCTGAGTGCTTCTGCCTGACGCCAAAGCTGCTTTCACCTGGATGTGACACAGCCCAAACTATCTGCCCCTCTGCCGGCGCCCGAAGCCTCGCCTTCCGAACGCGCGGTGACTTCTCATTTCACGCCGCTAACTCGGTGACCTTCGCCAAAAGCCTCCCTTAACAGAGTGGAACAGCTATGAGAAATAGCTCTGCCTTTCCTCCCACACTCGCTGATAGCCCTTCTTTCTTCCTCTCTGCTTCACTGTCACTAACTCATCTGGATTTTGATATGGCTGGAATATTTTATTCTGTCAAAGAAGATTAACAGAGCGTGAAGAAGCTCAGCCTCTGCACCCTGCCCTCTTTCAGCAAAGCTTGCAAGCCTGGCCTTTTTAGCTTCCTCAGCACATCAAACCTTCCAAGTCTAGGCTAAGTTTGTTTTTTTCTTGCTGTGTTTTATTTAAACCCAACTTGCACCTGGTAAATGCGAAGAGGGAAGCCGCGGTACTCAACAGGTCCTCCTCTCTTGCTTGGACAAAAGGTGCTTTTTAATCCAAGAAAAGCACATTGCTCCTCTGAGAAGAGAACAGGTGAAAGGGAGGTGGAACCTCAGCATGGCCCAAACTCAGAAGAGATGGTACCTACCCAGTGAGGCTTGGTGACCGCTCACTGACGCAGAGAGGGCTGTGCAGCTTTGCATCATGTCCTGTCACTGCGTTGAGGAAAAAACCCGAGACAGCCCCTGTAGTGAGCCCCAGGCAGGTTGGTTTGTCCCTCTCAGCCCATTGTCAGCTCCCTGCCCCGGGGCGGCTCAGGGTCCACATCCCTCACCATACACCACAGGACAAATCTTCCCCAAACAGAACGTTTCAGGGGCAGGGGGAACGTTTCAGGGGCAGGGGGAACGTTTCAGGGGCAGGGGGCAAAGGAAGGTGGTGCAGATGGGAGGCTGCTCAGTAGCCCTGAGCATTGGCCGCCCCAGATTGTGGGCTGGCCACAAAGTCAACCACCTGAGTCCTTCAACAAGCCCCAGCTGGGAGCAGGTCTGGGCTCCAGAGCCTGGGCTGCTCGGAGGGAACTGGTGTCTTTGAGTTGATCTGAGACTGATTGGTGACAAAAAAACTTGGGAACCGGCTTTTCTGCAGAGTGAGGATGTCAAGGAGACCAGGATGGTGGCTGCAGCAGCTGGAAGAAGCCAAGTGGGTGAGTCCTGGCTGGGCCGTTTCCAGCAATTTCTTTTATTTTTGTGTTGAAGCTGCGAGGGAGTGAGGGAGGCTGTGAGCAGGAGAGGGAAGCTGCCATCTCCTGGGCTTTGCAGCTCTGGCTGGAGGCTGTGCTGGGACGGCTGGAGGGCAGCAGAAGCTGCCTCAGCACCCAGTACGTGAGCAGGGGACAGAGAACAGCCCCTTCCCAAAGAGCGGTGGTGTTTGCGCGGGGGACCTGCTCACGGGGCTGCCCGTGAGGTGAACCTGCTTGTTCCTCCAAAGCCTCCTCTGCCTTTGGGCAGCTGAGGAGTTCCTCCTCACTTGGCAGGGAAAGAAATTTTTTCTAATTCTGGCGGAGAAAGTCCCTTCTGAGTCATAGATAAGGTGTTTGTATGGAGGCCGACGGAAACGCCAGCAACACTCAAAGCTTGGTCGGGTCCTCGTTTTGTTGTTAATGTTGCTGGAGAGTGTAATGCACTTTTTTTTGAAGAAACAGCTATAAAATAACTTGTAAAAATAACACGAACTACAGAATAAATCACGTTGGACGCAGACAGTGGCTGAAAGCCCGTAGCATGTTGCCAGAACAAATTTCTAAAGATTATGTAAATATCTTTTAATATTTAAATGCTTTCAAAGGTCCTTCCTGCTGGCAAGGGGAGGTAAAACACCTTTGAAAGGTCCAGAGCACCAGAGAAGGTGTTTTCTCCTATCACTAGGTCAGTGTAGACATTGCCCAAAGCAAGGTGTCCCCGGCACCGAGGGGATTTCCCGGCTCCTGGAGCTGTACCCCGCGCGGTGCCGCCTCCGGCTGCCGCCTCGTGCTGTCTCCCGAGCTAACCGGGCTGCAGCCTGGGCAGGAACTTTTCTAATTCTTTGTGGACGTTAAGTGGTGGGCCCTTTTCCAGAGCTGGAGGAATTAATAGGGATGGAGAAACTATAGCGTGCAAAAATACCCCAGAGAGTGGAAAGCTGGGCTGAGCGGATGAGGTAACTTTTACTTGCAAGAAAGCTGGGGATTTCTATATTCCGCTTCCCGCTCCCATTTAAAATCCTTTCTGGCATATCCCCGAGGCACATCCTTCTTCAGCTGCTGCTAGGAGATGCTTAGTGCTTAGCTCTTCTTGCCCGTGAGATCTTGTGGTCTCTGTACATCCAGGGCTCATGGGAGTGGGGGTGTCAGGATCCTTTTTCGAATTATTTCTCTGGGAAAGTAAAAGCCAGGCAGAAATGGAGGATGCCTGCGTTCCTTAAATCTGGTTTTGGTCACGGGCGACGTGAACTATGAGCATCTGTAGCCTCAGGAAGGTTTGTCTGCCACGTCCTGTCCTGTCCTGCCGTTGCTGTGACCTGGGTAGGCAAACCTCGAACCGCTTTAAAGGAAAGCTGGGAAAAAATCCTCAGGGAAAGTGAGATTTTTTTTGACTCATCTTGGCTCTGCTGTGTTTGAGTTCAGACAAAATTACAATTTCTGTCCATTGCAAAGGCTCCGGACTGGACTGAAGCGGTGCAGCTGGGGAGAACGCTGGCTTGGTTTCCCAGGTTTTAGCTAAGGTAGGGCTCACGAGCGCCATGAAGGGCTGCCATGTTATTGTTTTCAAATGAAAATCAGAAATCACACGTGTTCCTGCTCTTCCACTCAGCTGCCTGCATCCTGGTTTGGCCCCGAAGTTCACGTTTCCCCACCGGGTGGGGAAGGGAGCCATGGGGCAGAGCCGGGGAGCCGCCAGGAGCAGGGTGAGGGCTCAGGCTTCATGTCAGCCAAGGGATAATTCTCAGGGACGATAAAAGGGCAGCGGCCGCCGATGTGGGAAGAGCCCCTGCTGCTCACGGAGCCCAATTCCAGGTTTCCCTCTGCTCCCGGGGAACCAGAGCAAATCCCGGCCGCGCTCAGAGGAGCTGATGGAGAGAAGGTGTTTCTGGATGGTTCCTTCACCGCCCGCGGCTGTGCCGAGATCCCCAGTTTGGAATGGCATAGCAGGCTCCCTGGTAACTACGGTAACGGCAGATGTGGAAAAAATACTAGGAATGGGTGGAAGGTATTTTTAGCTGTCTGTAATGCAGTGCAGCAGCTGGGAGCTGAGAGAGTCAGCGTGAGACAGATGGGCAGCGTTTCCATTGCCTGGCAGGAAAGAGCCCACAGGGCACAACTTTGGGAATTTCTGTTTTGACGTGATACGGTGGGAATTTGACCAGTTACTTTTTTAGGGGTAAGAAAGAGCCGTGTCTTTCTGTGTGTGTGTGTGTGTTCTACACTATTGGCTTAAAACAATGGCAATTACAGATGCCTCTTTCACAGGCTGTCATGGAAACTGGAGAGATTTGCAGCCGCTAAAAATGTATTGAGGTAGCTGTGGTAGCATCAGACAGTTTTTTGTTTGTTTTTTTCACCAGTCCAGCTCAGAAGGTCAAATTCTGAAGTCATTCTCGCTTGTCTGCCTCTGACTCTGTTCCTGTCTGGGTCAGGATGCTTGGTCCAGACTGCTCCTCCAGCCTGCCTGAGATAATCTGGGGAAAATTATTGGCTCAGAGTGACTTGCAAAACAAAATAAGCATTGGGGTTTTTGATGGAGAAGGATTTGGAGCTAAATAACCTGTCAAGGATGAAAGAGGCAGTTGTTGGCAGAGCTGTTACTTACATTTTAGGTGCTTAGATTCCTGTGGCAGCAGCCTGTCCTCAAACACGACAGCAAACCATTGTTGTCTTCTTTTCAGTTGCAGGAGATCTTAGAAACTGCTTTTTTTTAGGAAACCGAGTCATTTGAGTTGACCCAAATAATGCAGTGTTAGAAACGTGGTTTTAATTCTCAACTGTGACACTGAGAGAGCTGAGAGGGCACGAGGAACCGACTGTCTTCAGAGGCAACAAATCCAGACAAAGCCCTCGATAGTTTTGTTCCCAGTCCCTCTGCAGAGCGATAGGCCCACCCCGGCCGGGGCCAGTCACGTTATGAAATCGGGTTCCCATGTGGTTTGCTTCCCTCTGTGCAAACCAGTCTGGAGAAACTGTTTCTATCCAGTCCCTGGTGATGCCACCTGTTTCCCAGTGGACTCCCAAGGGGACTCCCTTGGGGTTGGGAAAAGCCAGATTCAGAGGATAGAGGAGGAAGCTCCAGGAGCAGAGTTGTTAGTGGTGCTCGGTGCTTCAGAAACCAAACCGGAGCTCGGGTGACCGGGATGGCAGGTTACAGCGGAAGCTTTCTCTCTTTCCTAGTTAAACGCCGGCCGCTTGCTGCCTCCTGAGCCGGTCCCGGCTGCGCAGACGGTCCTCTGGCATTTGCGGTTGATGACTCCAACCGCGTGTTGCACGCTCCAGAGGTTGGGGCTCCTGGCCCCGGGTCTAGCGCTGGCTCTAGGTAACAGCCTGGGCATCCCTCTGGGCACCCCTGGCGGTGCCGGCGTTCTTCGGCCCTGCAGTGGAACCTGAGGCTGGGATCTTCGCTGGTGCCGGCCGCTGTGGCTCGAGCTCAAAGCTGTTGCTGCTCTGTTGAAGCCAGCACATCTGGGGGGCTTTCTGAAAAAGAATTCCAGGATCAGGTCCTGTTAACAGATGGCTGGTTCTTTAAACATCCAAATATTCTCTGTAGCCGGCAGGGGAAAGTTTAGGTAAGGCCATAAATACGGAGGTAACTCTTATCTACTGCTCGCAGGGCGAATTGGCAAGGTTTGAAAGGGTGCCCGTTATACACGGAAGACGTCAGAGGTGGTGACTAAGAGGCCCTGCTCTGGCCGCTAATGGTGGCTGGACGCTATCAGTGCCCCAGCCTGGCTTGTTTCCGTGCCTTGGCCGAGCAGACAAAGGAGTTCCCTGTGCGGGGCTGTTCCGTCTGACACGTGGGAACGAGTGAAAAGCAAATGTTAAAGGGGAGCGAGGGCTTGGGTTTAGTTCCCAAAGCCAAAAGCTTTTCAGACGTTCCTGAGAGGCATCTCAGAAACAGGAGGACCAGCACCAGTAACTGTATCCTGTGAGCTGAAGGTCCCCCTGCAAACTGGGAAAACTCCTTAGGCTCCTTACTCGCCTGGGGCAGAGGGCGAAGCGACGGTGCAAACGTGTCTCCGTGTGTGTGTGTGTAACGGCTCGACCTGAGCCTCAGCCCCCCGCGCCCCCTGTTGCACGCGGGAGAGGCCACAGCAGCCCTCGGAGCTTTGCAGAGGTGCTGTTTGTCCTCCCGGTAGCGTTGAGGTTGGGACAGTAGGACTCGGGCCGAGACGAGAGCGCCAGGAGTTAGGCCGTGATCTGTAGGATGCCTTAGAAGGGAATCTGGCTCCCCTTGCAAAACATCTTTCGATTTCTCTGTCAGCAAGAGCTTCCCAGATACCTTGATCTTGCCCCTGTTCCAGCTGTGACTCCATAGCCATGTTCAGCGCCATCACCTGGACCTTCCTGTAGCCCTCAGTGGGTGGCTGGGTGCCGTAAATCAGAGGGGTCCCGTGTCATCACCCGAGCCTTTTTCTGGCACGGATTCTCCTGTTCGCTTTATTTGTGCGTCGCCGTCTGTAGAACGGGCAGAGTCACACGGCTCCTGCCCGGGGAGGTCGTTTGTCCCTGTCTGTCCCGTGCTGACAGAGGGGTCTGCGTTGCCGTGAGCTGGACAAGAGAAGGGACTTGTGTCCGCGACTTGAGTCTGGGGCATCCTGCCCCCGGCTGCTCTGCAGGAATTTTTGCCTGAATAAGGACTGCAGGATTTAGGCTTTGCTTTATACCTCTTCAAAATGATTTCTTACTGAAACAATTTGGCTGAAGCCGACACCAGCTGAAGCCAAGTGCTGGACCACCCAGGCCACCGGCGTAATCCACTGCAGCACATTTTTAGATTCCCACAACATAAAATTAAATAAATAAGAACCAGGCCAGAATGTGAGAAACTTAAAAAAAAAAAAAAGAAGACGGGAACTGCTGGAAACCCGCCAGGGAATCCGTTGATTCAATAGGATAAACCCAGAGTTTGATGGGAACGGCAGGTAGGGATCTCATTAGCTTACGGGATCTTCTTTCCTTGCCAGTGTTTACTGCAGCCTTGAGGGGGGAGGGAAATGCTGATGAAAAGCCCAAGGGGAATGTTTTCATTTCTCTAAAAACGAATTCAGATTTGGGCTCTAACAAGCCAACTTTATTTGTTTGATTTGGTTCGACTCAACAACAACAAATTATTTATCTGAAGAAGTGTATTTACTGAAAACTGTGGTGTGGCCTAAAATGAAAAATAAACCTTTATCTCTCCCCTCCTCTTTTTTTGTTTCCACTTGAGGCCTTTGAAAGGTCGAATGTATTTTTTTAAACTGGCAGATGTTACTGTAGGCTCTAATGCACACGTCTAAAGCATGTCAGACTTGGCAGAGCCAGGTGATTTTCCTGCAGCTTTATGGATCCCTTCTCTGGAAGGCTCATCTGATGGGGGCTGGAGGCTGTGGGATAGTTTCTGTGAGTGGTTGCCCCCACCAGTTAGGCCAGGGACAACTGGTCGTAGAATCATGGAATGGCTTCAGTTGGAAGGGACCTCGGAGATCGTCTAATCCGACCTCCTTGCTGTGGGCAGGGACGCCTCTCAGGTTGCTCAAGGCCTCATCCGACCTGGCCTTGAACACCTCCAGGCAGGGGGAATCCACAGCTTCTCTGGGCAATCTATCCCAGAACCTCACCACCCTCCTACTGAAGAACATCCTCCTAAGATCCAGTCCAACCCTGTTCTCCTTCAGCTTAAAACCATTTCCCCTTGTCCTGTCGCCAGACACTCTTGCGGGAAGTCCCTCTCCAGTAGGTTCCCTTATGTAGATTCCCAAGGTATGCTTCCATGGCAATGGAGATGGGAACTTTGCTGCCACCACGAGTGGTCCTGGTCCTTGATTCAGCCCTGCCTGCAAATAAGATCAGTACAGGAGCTAAATAAGTTTAGTGCCATCCTCTTCTCAGTAATTCTGAACTAAAATAAGCCCAGAATTGTTTGTAAGGTCACTTGGGCCATCCAGTCGCAGGCGGGGTGTTGGGGTTGGTGTGCAGGAGACCTTGCCTGCGAGGGAAAGGCTCTGGTGACTGACTGGATCCAGGAGGATGTTGGGAGGAACGTGCAGGCGACCGGCAGGAACGCCGCCCGGGTTCCGGGGATGGGCAGCGGCTCCTCCTGGGCTTGCGGCTCCGCTGAGCTCGCCCAGACCTCGCTGCGAGGGGGATGTCACCGCCGCCGGGAGAGGGGGCCGTGGCCACGGGAGACGAGGGTCCCCAGCTCCCAGTGGGTACCTGCCCCTCCGGCACTGGAGTCGTGCCCTGGGCTGCTGTAGAAGGGCAGAAGCTGCGAACCAGAGAGCAGGAAACAGGTCTTGTCTTTCCCGCTGGTTGTGCCACCCCGGCTTAATCCCCACCCCTCCTCTTCCCATGGATTTCCTGTCCCAGAATTCCTGACTTCTTTTTTTCTTCCCTTTCTGCCGTGGTTGGAATAGGATTTAATCTCTTCTAACCCCACTGGGGAGACGGTTGGGCGGGACTCCTTTGCAATGGTGATGTGAGGCTGTTTGCAGCCAGCTCGGAGATAAATCACTTCAGCGGCAGCCCACCGTGCTGCTTGGGGGTTGGCTTCGATGGGTTTTTTTCCCTCCGCCTCCCCTTCTGTAAAAGAAAAGATGGAAAGGGATGAGCTGCGCCAAAAGCTATTTCCGCGCTCCCTCCTCCTCCTCCTCTGAAGGGTTTGCAGCTGGGGGTGGGATCCTCTGAGTGAGCTCAAAGAGGAGATTGAGGGGAGACCTTCTCAGGCGTTGGAACAGGCTGCCCAGGGAGGGGGTCGAGTCGCCATCCCTGGAGGTGCTGAAGAGACGGGGATGTTACATTGAGGGACGCGGTTTAGCGCCGTTGACAGGGCTGGGAAAAGGTCGGACTCGATGATCTGGAGGGTCTCTTCCAGCCGAAAATGTTCTATGATTCAAAACGCTGCCCTTTGCTAATGCATAAATACTGCAGGATTTCACCGTCACTTCCCACGCTCCAGGGAAGACGGGAACATGTTGAAGCTGCTGGAGGAGTTCAGAGGATCTTAAGGCCACGCGAGACGGGGGACGTTGTCTCAAGTAGCCATTTCTTGCGGCAGGAGGGGATCTGCTGGGGTTTTTTTCCAGCTTTGCTTTGTGAGGCTGGTACAGCCTGGAAATATTAAAAAATAAATACAGTTTGCTCTCTATTATTTATTTATTTTTTTAATGCCTGTCACTCAGAGGAGCAGATTTGTGCTGGGTTCAGCCTGTGGTGTCCGTGTGTGAGCGTCTTGTGCCCGATGCAAGTGTGGGAAGTGGTGTTTTATTCAGTCCTGTGTGAGAGACTTTTGCAAACAGCACAAGGAGGAGGGGACAAATCTCCTTCGACATACGGACAACTTTCCTTTATTGCTCTAAAATATCATTCTGGCAAAACAACAGCCCCCCTCTTCTTCAAGTGACAGAAAAATTGAGGGTATTCCGGGGCTGACGTGGAACGGTGCCCAAGCAGGAGCTTGGACTGGTTTAGGAGCAAATGTGGAACGAGGTGACAGGGTAACCTTAGGTTTAGAGGCATGAGATCTCTTCCAGACCGGCACCCCCCCTGCAGAGCCTGCCCTAGAGCTTGGGAAGCAACTGGAAAGACTCGCCCTCGCTGCAGCGTCCTACGACAGCCCCGAAGCCTCTGCGCTGGGCGTCCAGGTGCGGCGGGGGCATGAGTCAGGCAGAAAACTCATCCACCGGCCCCAGCAGACTGAGCTCTGTGGTGCTGCGGTGGTGAATGGTTCCTCCTGCTGGCAACAGGCTGCCCTCTGCTAAAGAACCGGCTTGGGCTGCGTGTCTTTAATGCTCTCAGGTGCCCTTGGGCTGGAGGCACAGCCCCCTGCCTGGCTTCCCAGCCCAGGCCAGCCAAAATGAAGCATGGAATTGTAGAATGGTTTGGGTTGGAAGGGACCTCAAAGATCATCCGGTTCCATTTTTCACTAGAGCAGGTGGCTCCGAGCCCCAAACAACCTGGCCTTCAACACCTCCAGGGATGGAGCAGCCACAGCTTCCCTGGGCAACCTGAGCCAGTGTCTCACCACCCTCAGAGGGAAGAACTTCTTCCTCACGTCTAATCTAAATCTCCCCTCTGCCAGTTTGAAGCCATCACCCCTCGTCCTGTCACTACAAGCCCTTGTCAAACGCCCCTCCCCAGCTCTCCTGTAGCCCCTTCAGATACTGAAGGCAGCGTGGGACTGGTGTGTTGAACATAGGAAGTGAGGTGCAGGACCATCCATCCAGGCTCTTGTGACAAAACCAGCACAAGAACCTTCACATGCTGTCTGTGTAAGACGCATCCCCACCACGGTAGCACTTAGGCCTGAACCCCAAGTCAAAGTAACGCCGGCTTAAGCCATCAAATCTGTCACAGAACAGGGAAAGAAGGGGGAGCAGGGCAGAGTCACGAACTTGGCTTTGTTTCTTGGGCTGCAGAAGCCAAGAAGGGAAGAAACCATCCAAGAAAAGACAGACTGGCATCTCTAAAGCAGAATGTCTGCTTTGGGCATTTGCTTTAAAAACCAAGACATCCTTGGAGACTTTTATTGTTTCAAAACCTAAAACCAAGGCAAGAACTGCAGTGCTAAATGCAACCAGCAAGTCGAGTGACCTGTGATGGTCTGTCGCTTATCTAGGGGGGGGTTTCTATGCCTTACTCAGTGCAAAACACTCAGATCTGGGGCTCCCAGCCTGTGCCACGCAGAGCAGGCGGGACCCTACTGATGCTTGTCGCTGCCACGGAGAGCCCTCAGGTGTGGGCAGAGAGGTGGGCAGCCCAGGGACGTGGTTTTGACCGCCTGCAGCTCACCCCTCCGGCTGCTTCTCCTCGAGGCTCCCGGACAGCGGCAGGGGAGGCGAGTAGCTCGCGCCGTGGTCAAGCGGTGAGCGGGGGGTCAGTCCCTGGAGGCGGCAATACGATCCACCTGCAAAAAGGACAGGCAGCCATGAAAAGAACAGCCCCTGGAGTAGGGAGGTGCGGCCGAGCTTCAGCACCGGCCACGGTGAGTGGTGCTGAGCCAGCACCCAGAAACGGGGCACTGCCGGGCACGGCCCCTGGTCCAGCCCCGTGAGCCGCAGGAGAAGGAGCGTGGGGATTGAAAAACCCTGGAGATAACGGACATCTGCTTTCTGCGGTGTGAATTCTGGGCTGGAACAAAGGAGGGCTTTGTCTGTGCGGGATAACAACCTGGACTGGATGGATTACTCACTGAAACTGAGATACTACAGGAAAAACTTGGCATGATGGGGGGGTTAATCCTTGCTCTCAAGGGACATGTGAGGTAACGGAGCTCTGCTTCTCTTTCTTGCCTGTCTGTTAACAGCAGGGAGCTGTTGGAGCGGGGCCAGAGGAGCCCCAGCAATGCTGGGAGGGCTGGAACCCTCTGCTGGGAGGCCAGGCTGGCAGAGTTGGACTTGGGCAACCTGGAGAAGAGAAGGCTCTAGGGAGACCTTCTGGGGGCCTTTCGGGGCTTCCAGGGGCCTGGCAGGAAGATGGGGACGGACTTTGGAGCAGGGCCTGTTGGGACAGGACAAGGGGGGATGGGTTGAAACTCCAAGAGGGAGATTTAGAGCAGAGAAAAGGAAGGAATTTTGAACGCTGAGGGTGGTGAGAGCCTGGCCCAGGTTGCCCCGAGAGGTGGTGGCTGCCCCATCGCTGCCCCATTGCAGGGGAGGTTGGATGGGGCTCTGAGCAACCTGCTCTCATTGCAGATGTCCCTGCTCCCTGCAGGGGGTTGGACTTGATGACCCTGAAAGGTCCCTTCCCACCCAAACAATTCTATGAGTCTCTGATTCTATGACTACAGAGGCCAATGCTGCATCTGGTGCTCTGTTTGGATCACGGTGGCGTTTGCAAAGATCTGTGCACTCGTGGGGGGAGTTGTGTGTTCATTGTATTTTGAGGACGCTGAGAGGCAGTTACTGTCGAAATGAGCTGGGCAGGCTGCAAACCAGTGCCGAAATCGGTCTGGTCTTGGCTGCTGTTTCTCTTTGAAGCAAACTGGCACTGGGCCTCTGGTAAAGCCGTGGCTTTGAGGAGACCAGGAGTCTGAGGTGTGAGCTCTCAAACTCATTTGGGGAAATGTGTTAATTAGCAGTGGCAGCTACAGGCTCTGCGCCAGGCTGGGTGCTGCTTTGAAATGGCCTGTGGGTCACCCAGGACCCCTGGCCTTGGGCTTTTCTACCTGCTTCCATCTGGGAAGCAGCATCCACCCAGGCTATGTGGTTTTAGGAGCAGCTGTAGCTCTTCTTCTCTTTTTGCCAGCCACAGAAAACCAGCAGATATTTCCCTTTGGAACAAATCTTTAAATAGTGCTTTCCATAGTCGCCGAAACAAGCAGAAAACGTCAAAGACCGCAGCATTCCCAGGCTGCTGAGCCCTTCATAGGATCCCAGACTGGTTTGGGTGGGAAGGGACCTCCAAAGGTCATGTTGTCCAACCCCCCTGCAGGGAGCAGGGACATCTGCAACTCCAGCAGGTTGCTCCGAACCCCATCCAACCCGCCCTGGGATGGGGCCAGGGATGGGGCAGCGACCACTTCTCGGGGCAACCTGGGCCAGGCTCTCCCCACCCTCAGCATAAGAAATCTCTCCCTCATATCCAGTATAAAAGCACCTACCGACCCCTTGCCCCAGCCGAACGTTTCCCTGCTTGTTCCTACTGAAAAGTGTTTCTCAGCTGATGTTTCCCTGGCATTAAAGCTGAGGTCTCACTGCAGTTCTCTCTTTCCCTATGCTAACAACAACCACCCATAGCTACTCAAGTACAATTTTTGCGTGACCAGCGTACCTCCAGTCGCGCACGACTCCCTGGCTGCTGGCCCGCTACAAACCAACTGGTCGCATCCAGAAGACAACTACAAATAAATGATTTGCTTTACTGCTTTTCCGTGTCGGCATCGGCCGGGACACCACCTAGAGATGTGGTAACCCAAACGGGAGGGGGAAAGTGTCGAGATACAGAACATGTCCTAGGGAGATGTGTCAGGTTTTGAGGTGCTGTGGGTTAAGAAAAGGTTTGAGCTCTCGCTCTGTCCCGCCGGCTCACCGGGAGCCTGCCTTTCAGTGCCACCTTACGCCGAGCAACGCCCTTCCCATCTAGACTAGGAGGCGAAAGGGCCGATGTCCTCTTCTGGACGACTGCCCTGAGGCCTCTGCCTCCTTCCTTCTCAGGAGGTAACCGTCCTGCAGCTTCACCAGGGTGAGACCCAGCTTGCAGGTGCTCCCTGAGCCCTTTCCTGCCCCTCTCAGCCAGGGATGAAGCTTGAGACTGTGACAAGCCCTTGTTCCTGGCTGGCAGCACCTGGATGGGATGAGGGGCCGGTGGCTCCAGTCCCTCCAATCCCTACCCTGGCTCTGGTGCCCGTACAGCCCTGCAGCAAAAATTCCTCCCTAATTCCGGCTGCTCCACTTGCCTTTCTGGGTTACCTCGTGTCGCCCTCGAGACCCACTCAGCCCCTGCCCCGCTTGGCTGTGGTCCTGCAGGGCCAGCCCTCGAGGCTGCTCATTCATCCTACATCCTAAGCCCTGTCGGGAGCCCTTCCTGAGGCCGCCTGCCAGGCACGCTAAGGGAGGTGACGTGGCTGTTCCAGGGGCTCAAACCCGACCTATGGAGAGGAGGGGGATGAGGCCTGCCCTTCTTTAGCAACACCGTCAGCGAGGTGGGTAACACACATTCCCCGGGTCACAGCAAACCACGGCGCGGTTCTGCGGGAGTTCTTCCTGTGTGTGGAATTCCCAGCTTTGTGCAACTCCAAAATCTCCCCTAAATTCCACCTGGTGATGGCTGGTGGCACAGGCTTGATGTCACCACCACCGGGGAGGTCACTCTCCGAACATGAACTTGGCACGAGGCAAGCGTGGCCAGCGACTTCTCAAGGGGGACCAGGCAGGGCTGTTTAGGTAGAAGAGAATTATAATTTTCTGCAGTGTTCCTGGCTGGGCACCTCTTCCTGAGGACAGGAGATGCCGCAAAAAAAATGCGAGGAGGAACGTGAGTCTCTGCCACAGTTTAGAGCAGAGCGGTCCAGCCGGTGACCACAGGGGCCGTTCTGTCTGTTCTGGTGTTGCTCTTGCACTGGTCTCTTGCTGGAGAGGGAGTCTGGTAGCTCAAGCTGGCTTTTCCCGGTGTGGTTGTGCCAGTAGCCATATGGTGATGGCCCTGAAGGGTCACGAAACCAACTTCCAGGCGTGTCCTCGGGGTTTGCCACCGTGCCGTGAATCACCCTGTGCAGGCAGGCAGTGTCTTGCCCACTAATGAGTGGTAGGAAGCACCTGCTTGTGAGCTTGAGGAAAGCTTGTTCAAGTGGCAACTGGCCTCAGGAGGGAGGGGAGGCAGCATCCCCTTCTTCTCATTGAGTCACTGGTGCGTGTGGTGCCACAGGAGTGTGCCATAGAATCGCAGAACCGTAAAGGTTGGACGAGACCTCCAAGAGCGTCAAGTCCAACCATCCACCCAACATTATTGTGGCCACTAAACCACATCCTGAAGGGCCACGTCTACCCGTTTTTTTGAATCTCCTCCAGGAATGGTGACTCCACCGCCTTCCCAGGCCGTCCTCCGTAGCGCTCCGGTGTCCCATGGCCCGCTCTGCTGGGGCTACAGAGGCCTGTGGCAGCAGAGCTCACCCACCCACTGCTACTCTGCTCCAGCTGGGAGGCTCCTGGACATGTGCTTTCGTCTAGTGCAGGGGAATTCTGGCCAGAGACGGACACCAGAGGAGCTGGGAAGTTTTGGCTCCGTCCTGCACAGGTTTGCTGGTTGTTCCTCTCGGCAGGAGCTGCAGCATCGCCTCGGTACAGCCCAGGTGCAGGGTTTGCCTCCGCAGGGTCATTTTCTGCTTAATAAGGTCTCTGGGCACCCGTCCTGCCCGTGCTCCCAACCCATCTCCCGAGGCACAGGAGGGAGCCCTTGAGAGCCAGGTGGGCTCTGAGCTGCGGTGCTGTCGTGAGCGTCCCCAGAGCGCCCGGGCTCAGCACCGCCGCCGGGACCCTGTTAGAGTCAGGCTGCGGCTCTCGCCGCCCAGACTCGGTCCAGCGGCTTGTTTGTTTAAACTTGTTTCCATAGGAATTCATAAGGACCATGGGAACATATTTTATTTGACCTAAACAATGAAGAATGAGATTGAGGAGGGGGGAAAGAGTCCCCATCCCATCTGATTTGTGGGTCTGATGTTTCTCTTAGGCTGGGTAATCTCTTCAGCACTGAAAGGGCCACCTTGGCAAGTCAGCTCGGCTTTTTTTCCTTCTCCTTTGTTTTTTCAGATGGCTGCAACGTATTCCAGTCCCTGACAAATGCACAGGAAGAGGCCAGAAACAGCCTCTTTTTGAGCGCACAGGGCAGCTTTGGGGTCAGGCTTGCAGGGCTTGCAGTCGCTGAAGGAGTCGGGTTGTCCGAGTGCGGCACAGGCCATGCCCCCGCTGGCGCTGAGCGATCTCTGCGGCGTCTCTCTCTCCTTTTGCGCCGCTCAAGCAGTACCTGAGGATGTGCCTTCTCACCGTGCCGGGGAAGGACGTCGCTGGTCTCCCGTCTGATAAACGACGGGCTGTGCAGAGCGACGTGGGCTCCCCCGATGCTGTTACTCCTCTGCCAAGAAGGTTGGGGCGGCCTCTGGGGCAGCACAGGCAGTTCTAGAGGAGATGGGAGCTGAAGCTGAGCTCCTGCGGCGGCTCACTGGTTGGACCTTCCAAGCCGCAGGAGCTGGAAATGGGGCGAGTCACAAATCGATGTAAAAGCAGCAGGTTGATGCTGGAAGAGCAGCTCAGCAAAGAGGGGGTGTGGGCACTGGGGACAGTAGCTGCTCAGCAGTGGAACTGGCCGGGATGCTCCACTGAGATGAATTTCCCTCTCTGTACAGCGCTTTTTTGTTTCCCAGGGAGGCCCGTCAGCTGTCACAAGAGCCAAGGCCCTTCAGTCCTCCTGGTTGGTGCTCTGAACGCCGAGGGGTGCTGCTCTGGCCCTGTGTGTGGAGGGGGTGGTGGCTGCAGGGCTGGTGAAACCCCCAGGAGCTCAGGAGCCACAAGCTCACCCGGTCAGGTTGTCCCCTTGGGAATGGCGCTGCCTTCGCCACTTTGTGCTCGCTGCTGCCTCGCCCCGTACGGAGCAGGGAGAGTTCATGCACTGGGTGTATCTTCAACCTGTGGTGGCGAGCGGGGCTGGCTGCTTTCTTAGAGGGGATGGAGGGGATAGAAATCAGAAAAGAGCTTTGATTGTTTTCTGCGGTGACCTAAGGAGAGGTTGCTTGTGAACACCAACCTGCCCTGGACAGCAGGTCAGACTGGAACGGCTCCGCTACCAATCTTGTGTTTCTGGGAAACAGCCCCCCGGGAACTGGGAATTAATTTTACAGCAAAACATCCCCCCCATTCTTCTGTTGACATCCAGCAAAACCAATGCTGTGTATCATTTTCTGTCCAAAGAGGGTCTGAGATAAGAACCTCCCCCACCCCCAGTATACCCTGGGGGCTGCTGCTGCCCCTTCCGTCCACCCCAGGGCTGGGTTTTGGTGCAGGGCAGGTGCTGTTTCTCCTGCCCTGGCTGCTATGTGGGTGTTTGCTGGGCAAGCAGTTCCCGGGCAGGGCTAGAGGTGAGATCTGCAGCGATGAAAAACCGTTCACCAGTGAGCAAGAGGGAAATAAGGCGTTGACAACACCATTCCCAGCGCTCGGCTGTGCACGGGACTCCTGCAAACATGGGGGGAGCAAGGCTTTAGAGCAGAAAAAGGAAATACAGGGAAATTAAAGAAACTTGCATCGATGGGTGCCGTCAGCAGCGGGAGGCTCAGCACCGAAGCTGTGCCGAAGGCCCACGCNTTGGCCGTCCAGCCCTGGAGCCGCTGCGGCAGAGTCTGCGCCCGGCCGGCTCTCTGTGCCGAGTCACTGCAACGGTCCCCGCTCCTTCAGTGGCCTCAGCAGACGTGACCTGACAACAGAAGCCTAAAGCTCGGAGGTTTTGACCTGCTGGAGTCAGCTTAGGGCTGTTTGACCCATTTCTGTTCCTGCCTGTAAGACAAGCTGGAACTGCACAACCCCGTGCAGCTCAGAGCGAGCAGAAATGGCCAGTCTTGCTCCTACCACCTGCACAGGCCCCAGCTTCTATTGTGATATTAAGGACACAGGTGAATTGTTTCAAGCCTTAAAAAAAGCAGCTTTTTTGTCCTTTTAACACTGCTACTTGGGAAGGTATTTGTGAGAAGAGCAAGTCCAAGCTGCTCACGTTATCTAGGGAATTACAGGAGCGTGTTTGATGGTCCTCCCCCGGAGAAGTGAAGGTCCCTGAAGAAATTAATCCATGAATGGCTCCGACCGGAGGAGGGCTGGAATTTCAGACGGTCTTTTGTCACTGTGGGTTTCGCTTACAAAGCTGTCCAGGCATTTTTCAGACGTGAACAATCTCTGAAGGCCCCAGCTGTTGGCTTACAAGAACACCCACGTGATCGTGTCCCGTGCCGCAGTCCTCCGCTGCCGGGTGTGCAGAGCAGCCCCTCTCAACCTTACCCAAACTGCTTCTTCCTCCGCAGAGAAGCCCCCTCTGCCTTCCAGAAGTTGCGGCACCCGTGTAATACTCACTAAGGCCAGGTGGTGTATGGGCTGCGCTGTGGTTTTTGTCTTGCTGGTGACAGAACCAAGGTACAGAAGGTAACACTGACTGGTCTGCCTTCGGGGGACTTTATGAGCTTTCTTCTTGGTGAGCGGCACAACCCCGCTTAGGAAAGGGCNCAGGGAGGCCCGTCAGCTGTCACAAGAGCCAAGGCCCTTCAGTCCTCCTGGTTGGTGCTCTGAACGCCGAGGGGTGCTGCTCTGGCCCTGTGTGTGGAGGGGGTGGTGGCTGCAGGGCTGGTGAAACCCCCAGGAGCTCAGGAGCCACAAGCTCACCCGGTCAGGTTGTCCCCTTGGGAATGGCGCTGCCTTCGCCACTTTGTGCTCGCTGCTGCCTCGCCCCGTACGGAGCAGGGAGAGTTCATGCACTGGATGTATCTTCAACCTGTGGTGGCGAGCGGGGCTGGCTGCTTTCTTAGAGGGGATGGAGGGGATAGAAATCAGAAAAGAGCTTTGATTGTTTTCTGCGGTGACCTAAGGAGAGGTTGCTTGTGAACACCAACCTGCCCTGGACAGCAGGTCAGACTGGAACGGCTCCGCTACCAATCTTGTGTTTCTGGGAAACAGCCCCCCGGGAACTGGGAATTAATTTTACAGCAAAACATCCCCCCCATTCTTCTGTTGACATCCAGCAAAACCAATGCTGTGTATCATTTTCTGTCCAAAGAGGGTCTGAGATAAGAACCTCCCCCACCCCCAGTATACCCTGGGGGCTGCTGCTGCCCCTTCCGTCCACCCCAGGGCTGGGTTTTGGTGCAGGGCAGGTGCTGTTTCTCCTGCCCTGGCTGCTATGTGGGTGTTTGCTGGGCAAGCAGTTCCCGGGCAGGGCTAGAGGTGAGATCTGCAGCGATGAAAAACCGTTCACCAGTGAGCAAGAGGGAAATAAGGCGTTGACAACACCATTCCCAGCGCTCGGCTGTGCACGGGACTCCTGCAAACATGGGGGGAGCAAGGCTTTAGAGCAGAAAAAGGAAATACAGGGAAATTAAAGAAACTTGCATCGATGGGCGCCGTCAGCAGCGGGAGGCTCAGCACCGAAGCTGTGCCGAAGGCCCACGCGCTGCGACGGCGCGAGGAGGGGAAAGGGCAGGAAGCAGGTTGCTCTGGAGGGCCTGGGAGTGCTCTGGGCCGGGCAGTCTGGGCTCACTTATTCAACCCAAACACTTCTGCCCTTCTGTAAATCTCACTGGGCATCTGGGAGCTTATTTAGCTTCAAATGCCACAGCGTACAAGACGAACGCTGCGCGGGACTGAAGCGTTTCTGTGGCCTGCAGGGTCTTTGCCCCGCGTCTTACTGCTTTGGCCACAGCAAGATTTAAGCCACTGTGGCTTTAGCCGCATCAGGACTTAAGGAAACTTGTTTTTCTTGCAGCCAGAGCTCATGCCGGTGGATGCGTCCCTTTCTGTTTCTCTTCCCACTGCCGCGCTGATGAGCTCAGATTAACGTGTTGCGCCCGTGTGTGCTGAGAAACTACGAGCCCAGGCAGCGTCTCGCAGGGCCCCGTTTGGATTCTGCTCCCTCGCTCTTCCGAGCTCAGCACCTGGTACTTATTAAAGAAAGAGGGCTGCCCTGTCCCCTCCTCGGTGTGCCGGGACGCGCGGCCAGTCCCGCGACAGCCGCCGGCTCACGGGCCGCTCCGCTCCCTGCCTTGGCCGTCCAGCCCTGGAGCCGCTGCGGCAGAGTCTGCGCCCGGCCGGCTCTCTGTGCCGAGTCACTGCAACGGTCCCCGCTCCTTCAGTGGCCTCAGCAGACGTGACCTGACAACAGAAGCCTAAAGCTCGGAGGTTTTGACCTGCTGGAGTCAGCTTAGGGCTGTTTGACCCATTTCTGTTCCTGCCTGTAAGACAAGCTGGAACTGCACAACCCCGTGCAGCTCAGAGCGAGCAGAAATGGCCAGTCTTGCTCCTACCACCTGCACAGGCCCCAGCTTCTATTGTGATATTAAGGACACAGGTGAATTGTTTCAAGCCTTAAAAAAAGCAGCTTTTTTGTCCTTTTAACACTGCTACTTGGGAAGGTATTTGTGAGAAGAGCAAGTCCAAGCTGCTCACGTTATCTAGGGAATTACAGGAGCGTGTTTGATGGTCCTCCCCCGGAGAAGTGAAGGTCCCTGAAGAAATTAATCCATGAATGGCTCCGACCGGAGGAGGGCTGGAATTTCAGACGGTCTTTTGTCACTGTGGGTTTCGCTTACAAAGCTGTCCAGGCATTTTTCAGACGTGAACAATCTCTGAAGGCCCCAGCTGTTGGCTTACAAGAACACCCACGTGATCGTGTCCCGTGCCGCAGTCCTCCGCTGCCGGGTGTGCAGAGCAGCCCCACTCAACCTTACCCAAACTGCTTCTTCCTCCGCAGAGAAGCCCCCTCTGCCTTCCAGAAGTTGCGGCACCCGTGTAATACTCACTAAGGCCAGGTGGTGTATGGGCTGCGCTGTGGTTTTTGTCTTGCTGGTGACAGAACCAAGGTACAGAAGGTAACACTGACTGGTCTGCCTTCGGGGGACTTTATGAGCTTTCTTCTTGGTAAGCGGCACAACCCCGCTTAGGAAAGGGCAGCTGAAATATTTTCTGTCATCTCAGCTACAACCAAAAGCCTGGCCCTCGTTCTTCTGCTTTGTACACCCAGCCCCTGACTTCCCCAGGGGCCACCTGTTCTTGGATGGATTTAACTAAAGACCCGCAATCCCGTTTGGTTAATGTAGGGCACTTGATTTTATTCAAAGGGTGAGGTACAAAAAAAGTAAGCAAAAAAGACAAAACCCAAATTATAAAACACTACAGACAAAAGTAAGACATCTTCTGCGTACAGCACACGACAGGAAACAAGGTACAGACTGGTCCCCACAAACCAAGCCAGCTGGATATGTACAGGCAGAGGCAAACAGATCTAGGGGGGAAGAACGGCTGATATTCGCCACTTCAACTGTCTATTTACACAAACTGAATTGAAGGCAAATAGTTTTCTTTCCTTTTATTCAAACCCAATACTTCTTAAGTTTCTTCTTCTTCCTGTTCCTGCCGTAGAGGAGGGACTCCACGCTCTGAGGCAAGCTTGGTACATTCAGGTAGGATCTAAAATTAGCCACAGCTAAACACCGAGCCGCTCCTTCAAGCGCTGACTTTCAAAAATCCCCTCCCCTCCATCTGAGACGCCGCCGCCAGGCACCCACTGGTGGCCAAGGGTCACCGGTGAGGGCTGGCGAGGAGAAAGCCTAATTTTGCACTGATGCGTTGCTCTCCCTTACGCCTTTTGATGTTTCCACCGGCGGCTTAACCAAACCTCGCGTGTCTAGGCTAGGCTTAAGGCTCCGAACCGAGTGCGATCACGCGCCGGGCCACGTCCCTCAGCTCCCTCGCGCTGGACGCGGAAACGGTCCACGTGAAGCTTCCGCCTCTTTCAGTAGGGAGGGGCCGAGGCAGCTCTGGCTGGAAGGGCGGCCCCACGGCCGAGGTCCAGCAGGTCAGTACCTTCAGGACAGCGAGGCCAGGCCAGAAAGGAGCTGGTATTGGCCACATCCCTGCTGCACCTCAGGAGGACACGGCTACTGAACCAGCTACTGCCTTGGGCTCCTCGGGAGGACATCCCCGCAGACACTACGTCCTCATCTGACGGATTCGGGACAGCGCTGCCCACGGTGTCCCTTCCGGAGGGAAAACCTTTCCGGCAGAAGTAGATTCCACACACAACTCAGTTTCCTACGCTGTGTGGAATAACCTTGACAGCGGTGTGGAAAGTGTCCAGAGACCTGCTAGGCAGAACCACGTGCTGAGCCTGAAGTTCTCTGGTCTTTGGGAGCTGAAAAAACCCTTCCCTTTAAGCCTCTGTAGACACAGATGAGGAAAACAGTTACTGAACTCAAACTAAATTCTGACAAAAGTCTGCGGTCGGAGGCAGCTGCTGTTCCAAACGGCAAAGGCCTTTATCTGTATTTACCTGTGGCTCAATTTTAGTGAGAGGGACACTGAATTTTTAAACACCTCAATTAGGAAGGAGGGAACTTTACTGGCTCAGTAGGCAAAACATTCATTTCGGGGAGCAGAAGAACTGACCGGCTGTTAATAAATAGCACAAGACATTCTAAAAGGCTTCTAAGGAAAGAGAGAAACATCGCCCGTTCATCAAAACGCAACACATCTAGACAGAAATGAGGTAAGGAGAGCTGCCAGAGGCCTTTACGCATTCTCCCTTCGCACAGGCGTGGCGATCGACGACCACGAGCTGCTTCACAGCTTCCCTACCACGCTCGTCAGAGACGGTCTTCATAGCAAGCGCGCTCCGCGGCACCCTTTGAGGTGAAGCATCACAACGTCCCACCGCCCGGTCGCACGCAGCGACTCCAGCTCTGTTTTGGCCGGCAGAGGCTCTGCAGGGGGTGGGTTCTACCTTTCCTTCTGACACTGAGGAGTCTGTCACCGGATTTGTTTTGTTTTTTGAACGCCTTAAATAACAAAGAATGAGGATTTTGGTCTAGCACAGCATAAAACCAAAGAGCTCAGCGATATCTGCACAGTTCTACCCGACGTGAAAGTGCCAGACTTAACATTTCCAACCCAGACTCCTGCTCTTTGGTCCTCTTTCTTTGTACACAACCGACTTTCAGGAATATTTACCGGCCTGCCTTCTCCAGCTTTTACTGACTCGCAGCTGGTATCGTAAGAGGGATGTCTCCATCCTGTCGCGAGGGGCTCGGGCAGGTAGCGGGCAATCGGCTGGAGGGAGCGGGATAAAACCACTGCTCGCTGCTTTTCCTCCGAGCGGAGAGGAAGAGAGACCTTCAGCTAATTCTCTGACAGGGCTCTTTGACTTGGGACCCCGCACTTAGACGAACAGCAGTTTGACACTGCGAGTCCTTGTGCCACTGCACTAGGGGGGGTTGTGGGGAGAACCCAGCCTTGGGTGCTGCCTCCACGTGAAGGGTTTGCAGAGTGTCACTGAGTGGGAGGAGGAGGAGGAAGAGGAAGAGGAACTGTCTTCTAATTGTAAGCACTGAACACGTGCTGGGTTTTCCTTAAGGACAAGTATTGTCTTCAAAGGAAGCCGGGGAGCCTACCGGTCATGTTCAGGCAGAGGCACGTAACTGGTGTGAGTCAGCGCCTCCTAAGTTAGTGCTGCATAAATAAACCACAATATTTACTACTTTGTTCTTACCTAGACACTGGCAGCACAATGTGGTCATACATTAATAGCCTGACTGCAACTTATCACTGAAGATACACACACTGCTTCCGACAAGCCGCTCCCAGGCACGTCGCGTTTCATTCTCCCCGTAAAACGAAGCCTTCAGCTGACACCGAATAGAAGTTAAATAGTTACTGCGGTTTTACAGAAAGTCAGATTTCTCCAGACTCCATCTTTGGAGACACCTTGGCCTGAGCAGCCCCCCTGCACCACACGAGTCCACTCGGGGTCCTGCTGCCGGCAAGAGCCATCCTGGGCGAGGAGACCTCGGCTTCAAAGGGGAACGGACGGTCCCCGGGCACGAGGGTGCCCTGGAACATTCACCAGCACTTGCAGGCACTGCTTTACACCTTGTAGTGCAGTTTTCTGTTTCTGGTGCCTGTGCAAGGCTCATTTGAAAGCCATCGAGCTGGCAGGAAATTCACCTTTTTGCGTCAGGAAACGCAAAGCCACCTGCCCTTTAGGGCCTTCGAAAAAGTCAGTGCCAAGTCCCGAAGGCGCATTCTCCGTGTCATTTCTGATTCTCTGCGAGCTCGTTAGAAAACTATTATTACCACTGAATCTAGTTCTGTCGTGGCTACGGAGCCTTTTTGATCCCCTCCAATTTTCAACCGGCTGAATTTGACCCAAGCCAGAGAAGCGCTGCTCCTGGATAAACCAGAAGCCAGGTTTTCCTTCAGGGCTAAGGCCTCATGGGAGCGCCGGTCCCGTCCGTCTGCCGCAGAAAGACGAGGCAGAAACTTTCTTCTCCACGGTCAGCCTAGTAAGTAAGCGACCTGCAGCAGCAGAAAGCCGGTTCCTTAGGAGGTGGTTGTAGTGCCACAGGGCTCGGTTCAAGGAGAAAAGTCCTCACCGCAGGAAGACTTGTTTAAATTAAAAAAAAACCAAACAACCCAACTAACCGACCACAACAGCAACACCACCACAGCAGCACAAACCAAGCACAGTTCACGTTCCTCTCTTTTCCCCCCCTACTTTGGTCTGAGTCCAGTTCCCCTCAAAGGCGGGAGTCCCACCGTCTTCACGGGCACAACTACAGGCACGTGCCGGTGCTGCACAGCACGCGGTGGCCACCGGCTCTACGAGATTGTCACCGGCTACGTATTTGGCATAGAGAAAAAAAATCCCTCTGAAGCAACGTTATTGTCTTCGCACGTTTACCTCAAATTGAAGAGGTTGCGACAGGTCAGCTGAATTCCCTTTCGTACACGAGGCAGAAATTGAGCCCAAGGGTTTGTTTACATGTTAAAATATCTGCGGTTCCTCGTCAGCGACTGGAATGAATCACACCGGATAAGAAATATTATCTTAAAGTCAAGTGGAGGGCCCCTTACCTAGAAGACTCAATAATCTCTAAAGAAAACCACTTAACATCTTTCATGGAAGTCTATCGATGAAAAAACCCCAAAGCTATTGGCATAGCACGTGGAATCGATGGGACAATCGCTAATGTCATGGAATTACGGTGATCTTACACACAAACAATGATTTACCAAAATAAGATTTACCACGGGGACTTTAAAATCAAGTTATTTTGGTACCAAAAAAAAGTCTTTCATTTAATTCCCCTTTGCCCCTATGATTCAGATGATCTTTCACTCTACAGTTACGGACTTGGCCAGATTTCTTGGAAAATCAACCTGCAGAGAGGGAGGAGAAAGAACATGCTGGTGAGTATTTACACACTCGGTTTGTCTGTGTATAATTTCGTAAAGTGCGGAACATTGGTTCTGTGAAAACGACCGAAGGTATTTTCAGCTTAATTTAGGACAATCGGTGCAAAATAAATCCATAAACCTCAAGCGTTACAACTCCTCGGCCAAGAGCCGAGGAGTTAGGCCCTCCAGTCTACGTTGTTCCAGCGCTCGAAGGGTAACGGGTCGCTGCGGCAACAGGCAGAGGCCGGTGTCTGTGTGAAGCTCAAACACCCGACACAAAGCTGCTGGTTGTCCGACACCCTTCTGCAGATCGTTCCCTTCCCTTCAGCGCCCTACCAGCCCTCCGGAAACCGCTCCTACCAGAGAACGGACACGGGTCCAAACTCAGCCTGCGCTGAACCGCCTTTCAGCAACGGCCACGAGAAGCTGCTCTACTTGCCAGGTCTGCCACTAACCTGGGCCTTCCAGGAGCTCAAGCAACTAGACAGACGACCCCCCGCGGGCTTCCCCCGGCACCCAACGCGTCTCTGCCAGCTCTGCGGCCGGCGCAGGCGAGCGTGGAAGGGAAGGCGGGCGGGACTTACGTCGTATCCTCTGAGAACCGCCAGGTGGAAAGCCAGGAGCTGGAGGGGGATAACGCTCAGGATCCCCTGCAGACAGTCCACGGAATGGGGAACTTTGATCGTCCTCTTATTGTTCTTAATGGTCTCGATGTCTTCCTTGTCGCAAATCACGACGGGGCGCCCCTGCAACAACAAAGGGAAGCGCTGAATTAAAAACAGGTCCGGAAAGGGCTTTTTTCGGTTCTGTTCCGAGCACCAGCGGCAAGAAGTTTTTTTATTTTATACAGAACAAACCAGCTGAGCATCCCACGGGCGTCCCTGCAGCGCATTTTCAGGGGCGGACAAACCACCCCAGGCTTCTGCAGAAACTGCGCTCCAGACGCCCGGAGCGTCTACGGAATTCAGGCTTCGGGCAGCGCCGCTACAGCGAAGCGTTTGGCTGCCCTGTCAGCTGCTTTTATGTTAAAAGCAACGCTTCTGAGGCCCTGCAAACTCTGAGAGGTACGTACCTGCCGGGCGATGACCTGCTGCAGAGCGTTCTGGCACTTGGCATACGTGTGGTCTCTCATGATGATCATGATCACGGGCATGAGCTTGTCCACCAGCGCCAGAGGGCCGTGCTTCAGCTCACCTGCCAGGATCCCTTCGGAGTGCATGTAGGTAATTTCTTTAATTTTCTAGATGGGGAATAAAATAATTCATAAAGCTTTGGGCAAACTTGCCATTATGCCATTTTTATTTATTTATTTTTTAAACTATCTCTGTGGTTTCTTCAACCTTCTCCATAACTTGGTTGCCTGCCGCCCCAGCAGGTCACAGCACTGCTCTGGGCAGGGCACTCAGCCTGGCACAACAAAGTGCTCCCCGTGGGAATGTAGAAAATACACCGTTTGAACTCGCAGCCTGTGGCTGTTACGTGATTTGAGGTGCTGGAGCGGGTCCAGAGAAGGGTGACGAGGCCAGTGAGAGGTCTAGAAAAGATGCCTTATGGAGAGAGGCTGAGGGAACTGGGGGTGTTTAGTCTGGAGAAGAGGAGGCTGAGAGGAGACCTCCTTGCTCTCTACAGCTACCTAAAAGGAGGTTGGAGCGAGGCCAATGCTGGTCTCTTTTCCCAAATTACTAATGATAGAACGAGAGGAAATGGCCTCAAGTTGTGCCAGGGGAGGTTTAGATTGGATATTAGGAAGAAATTCTTTCCTGAGAGAGTGGTTAGGCACTGGAACAGGCTGCCCAGGGAGGGGGTGGAGTCACCATCCCTGGAGGGGTTTAAGAGACGAGCAGATGTGGCACTTGAGGCTCCGGTCTAGTGGTTAGGGATGCTGGGATGAAGGTTGGGCTAGATGATCCTGGAGGTCCTTTCCAACCATAGTGATTCTATGATTCTATGATTGAGTATCTTGATGTGGTGGGTTCAGCAGCACCGTGGTGGGTCGGAGCTGTCGGCCAACACACCAGGGCTGCGAGCTGCTTTTACAACAACTCGTAGCTACGTGTCGTTTCCTACGTGGAAGTCTGAAGTCAGTGTATTTGAACCAGCTTCAACTCAAGAAATCTCTTACCAACGCTCCCTCCAGACATGTAGCGTAGTGGTAGCCACGTCCCATGATGAGCACAGACTTCTGATGGTATAGCTCTGTGGCCAGCTTCTGGATCTCATCATCCATACTCAGAACTTCTTTAATTAAGTCTAGAAGGAAAGAGAAGAATTCAAGCTGAGCGAGCTTACGTGCCTGTGCCTCTCAACCGACACATCCCGCTCACACTTCACACGCACGGATAGCAGGGACCTGCAGGAAGACTGGACTCGGTATTAACAGTCCAATTTAGTGGTCTGAAGACACCAGGGAAAAGGTGGTTGTGAAAGTTGTTGCCGACAAACAGCCATGTGGCCGGGACCACAGCATCATTAAAGTTGGAAGCAACCTTCAAGATCATCAAGTCCAAGTGTTTACTAAACATGATCATGACCCCTAAAGCACGTCCTGAAGCGCCACGTCCACACGATTCTTGAACGTCCCCAGGGATGGTGATTCCACCCCCTCCCTGGGCAGCCTGTTCCGAGGCCTCACCACTCTCTCAGGAAAGAAATTTTTCCTAAGAGCCAACCTAAACCTCCCCTGGTGCAGCTTAAGCCCGTTTCCTCTTGTCCTATCACTGGTTACCTGGGAAAAGAGACCTCACTCCGTCCTCCCTTCAGAGAGCTGTAGAGAGCAAGAAGGTCTCCTCTCAGCCTCCTCTTCTCCAGACTAAACAACCCCAGCTCCCTCAACTGTTCCTCATAACACATTTTCTCCAGACCTTTCACCAGCTTGGTCGCCCTTCTCTGAATCCACTCCAGCCCCGAAATGTCTTTTTTATCCTGCGCTGCCCAGAACTGAACCCAGGGCTCAATCGGTGGCCTCACCAGTGCCAAGTACAGGCCCAACACTTCTCTACTGCTGCTGAGCACACTGGTTTCGATCCAGGCCAGGATGCCGTTGGCCTTCTGGGCACACGCTGGCTTATGTTGAGCCGGGTATTCACCAGCACCCCCAGGTCCTTTTCTTCCACGCAGCTCTCCAGCCCCTCCTCCCCGAGCCAGGAGCGCTGCCAGGGGTTGTTTTGACCAAAGTGCAAGACCCAGCTTGTTAAACCTCACACCACTGACCTCAGCCCATCGAGCCAACCTGTCCAGATCCTTCTGCAGGGCATCTCTGACCCCCTGGGGCTTACTGCCAAAGCGGGGACGTGCCCTTTGGTTTCACTCGGTGAGACGCAACAGGCGCAGCCGGTTCCTACCTGGCAGCCCCTTCAGGCCCCGCATGATCTCCTTGCGCCTTTCCTGCATCGAAATCCTGTCGTCACACATCATCAGAGCAAACATCACCAGAGAGACAAACTGGCTGGTGTAGGCCTAGGAAGTGGGGGGGGGAGAGAGAGGAAAAACAGGTGATTAAAGACAGTAATAAACAGTTGTCACCTGCCATGTAAAATCATCAGGCCAGCTGTTACCCAGGAGCCAGCAACGGGCCCTGGTGACCAAGAGGCCAAGGGGCTCCTGCAGGGCATGAAGAAGAGTGTGGGCAGCAGGGCCACAGAGGTTCTCCTGCCCCTCTGCTCTGCCCTGCGGAGGCCACCTCGGGAGTGTTGGGGCCAGTTCTGGGCTCCCCAGTTGAAGGGGGACAGGGAAATACTGGGGAGAGTCCAAGGGAGGCTGGGAGGATGAGGAAGGGCCTGGAACATCTCTGCTGGGAGGAAAGGCTGAGAGCCCTGGGGCTGTTGAGTCTGGAGAAGAGAAGCCGGAGAGGGGATCTGATCCATGTCTAGAAATCTCTGAGGGGTGGGGGTCAAGTGGAAGGGGCCAGGCTTTTTCCTGGGGTGCCCTGGGATAGGATGAAGGGCAATGGGCACAAACTGGAACTCAGGAGGTTCCACCTCAACAGGAGGAGAAACTTCTTTGGTGTGAGGGTGCCGGAGCCTGGCCCAGGCTGCCCAGAGAGGTGGTGGAGTCTCCTTCTCTGGAGACTTTCCAACCCCCCCCTGGCTCTGTTGCTGTGTGTCCTGCCCCGGGTGCTCCTGCTCTGGCAGGGGGGTTGGACTTGAGGATCTCCAGAGGTCCCTTCCAACCCCTACCAGTCTAGGATTCTACGACTTTATTTTTAACACGGTACCAAATGGCAGCTTTCATTCCAATGATGTAACAAAGATGAACATTCACAGGGCAAACCTCATTTGAGCAAATCTCAAATGGAGCTGTGCAACGGCACGAGCTCCTCGTGCTCCAAGAGCCTGAAGATGCAACAAGCAAAATGGAATATTCCGAAGATGTCCTGGCGACTATTAAATCCTTTTTTGTGACCATACTTGTGTCCTTTACTGCAAGGGAATACTGAAAACACTGAAGATGGGCAGACCCATTGACTGGAGATGTAGAGGCGGAGGCCACCACTAACACCAGGCCACCACACCAGGCCAGCTAACAGATTTTTTTTTTTATGTCTCACGTTCAAGGAACACAAAGGCAGCTGAAAAAGCAAGTGATTTCCCTCCTCCCCCCCTTCTTTACGAACAGGTTCTGAACTCTCCACCTCAGTAAGGCTCCATCTTTGGCTCAAAGCCCGTAGTGTCGCTGGCTTTGGGCGAAATCATTTGCACAGACAAGTGAAATGAGCTCTCCAAGGAAGGGAATTCTGTTCTCAACACCATCTATCTGAGGCACAGCATCAACCAGCTACGGCAAAGTCCAGCCCCTAAACTTGTAGGACAACTGCTGCAAAATGGTCTGTGCTGTGCTAGAATATCTTCTCTCAATGAACTTCTGGCCAACCTTAGGGCGGAATCTTTCCAAGTTCTTACTTCACACACGCACGACTTCGGCAACTCCCCCCTCCACCGACCAGAGAAAATGCCGTCTTCCTTTATCTCCAAACTGTAATGTTGGCTGTGTGAAAACAACCCAGGGACAAACAACTCCTTCAACAGTTTCTTGTAAGAGCCTCATGAATTTTCCATGATCAAATCCCCCAGTGAACTATTAAACTCAAATGTGGTTTTTGGCTGAATTCTTGTAACAGATTGACATCATCTCGCCTCTAAATATAACTAAATCAAAGCAGATTTCACCGTGCAGAAGCACTTCATCAAAATGAAACGCACCAAAGCAAGTTATTTTGAACGGTATCACACGTAGCCAGATGCACCAACCACAGACAGACTCTGGTAGGTGGACATCAGGGCTGCTTTTCTGTAAAAGACCATTCCCTCCTTCGCCAAAAGCAGAGTTTTAATATCAGACTTCCTTTAGTACAGCGGTGCCACCGAGGGCGGTTACACGCAGTCAGAGTTTCCATCCTCTTGTCTTTCAGTTTCCTTTTTCATCTTTAGACCTCAGTTTGAACTAAGTCTGCACCTCAAGCCATCAAACGATGGCAGAGAGGAGACAGTTCTTGCCTCCTTGGGAATTCTTCCCTCTGAGATGCCCTTGTTTTCAGTTTCTGATTTGGTCCCTCTGCTCTTGTGAGACCCCACCTGGAGCTCTGCGTCCAGCTCTGGAGCTCCCAACACAAGAGGGACATGGATCTGTTGGAGAGAGTCCAGAGGAGGCCACAAAGATGATCTGAGCGCTGGTGCACCTCTGCTGTGGGGATGGGCTGAGGGAGCTGGGCTTGTTCAGCCTGGAGAAGAGAAGACCTTAGAGCGACCTCCAGGATCTGAAGGGGATCCTGGGGATCTCAGCTGGGGAGGGACTTTTTAGAAGGGTCTGTGGGGATAGGACAAGGGCAATGGTTTGAAACTAGAGCAGGGGAGATTCAGATTGGACATGAGGAAGAAGTTCTTTCCTCTGAGGGTGGTGAGACCCTGGAAGGGGTTGCCCAGAGAAGCTGTGGAGCCTCATCCCTGGAAGTGTTGAAGCCCAAGACAGATGGGGCTCTGAGCAACCTGCTCTGGTGGGAGGTGTCCCTGCCCGTGGCAGGGGGTTGGAACTGGGTGAGCTTTGAGGTCCCTTCCAACTCCAGCCATTCTAGGATTCTATGATTTTAGTATCACTTCAATGTTTACTATTGCTTCCTTACAATGTTTTAGTTACAAAAAAAAAAATAAAAATTAGCAAGCCCTTTGCAAGAGACAAGAAGAAACCGATGAGTGTTGCCAGGCACGTGACCATTAACTACCCCACCATCAACAGCAACTGGTAAAAAAAGGGAACAGAAATATCTGACAGGACCAACACTATAGACAACACCTTCAGGAGGCGTTTCAGTAACAGCAATAATAATCATCACCATCCTCATAATCACCACTGCCACCATCACCAGTGAGGTCTACAAACTTGTGCCTTACCTTGGTACTGGCAACCCCAATCTCTGGTCCTGCATTGATGTGGACTCCGCAGTCCGTCTCCCGTGATATCGAGCTGCCGACCGTGTTGGTTATTCCTACGGTTAAGGCCCCTCGCTCTTTGCAGTACCGAAGACCCATCAAAGTATCTGCTGTCTCACCTGAAAAGAGAGGGATTGACAACGCTGCAGCTCCGGGTGGGTCACTGCTCGGCAGTGAGCTCCCCAACGGCACCTCAGCAGTTGGTATTTGCCTCCAAGTCGAAGGAGTCCGCGGTTATTTCAGCCCTGCCACGCTGTGTTTTAACCCGGAAAAGTAGACGTTGAAATCTCAAAACCACAAAACACAACAGTAGTATTTGGTGTGAGGAAAAGTCAGCATTCTGCTAAAAAAACGGCACCTCGAGTCTATCGGCTTCAACACAACCTCCTTCCTTCTCCTGGTTAACAAAAATTCCCCTGGGGTAGGTTGGGCTGGGGGGGAGAAACACGTATTAGGGCTATGGGGACATGACCCAGCTGTGGTGGGTGCAGCGGCACAGAGCTGGTGCCAGCCCCGTGAGTCCTGCCCCTGCCTCACCGCCACCGACGCTCCCGGAACCTTCCGGCTGATGGTGCTTTACCAACGCGGCGGGAGCGCGCACGAGCTGCTGCCAAAGGGGTCCTGCCTAAACCCAGCGATCCCCGTTCAAAAGTCGCCCCGTGCAAACAAGCTGGTTTGTATCGGACTTTGTCTCGTGTTGACTCAAATTTAGAGAGAAAATATAAGCAGAAAAAGTTGGTCTAAATGAAAATGGTGGAGGGGGAACAAAACCCTGGGCTGAGGATGTTGGCAGTGCTGCCTGTGAGCTGGGCTCCAGAGATGGGACTAGAAACCACAGCTGCCGTGAATTCCATCCAGGGTTACCAGTTTGCTCTTCACCAAACCCCAGTGCGGTGGGGGTTGGAAGGTCCCTCTGGAGCTCATCTGGTGCCCACCTCTTGCTCCAGCAGGGTCACCCAGAGCAGGGGGCCCAGCAGCGCAGGGTCCAGGCACCTTTGGAATCTCTCCAGACAAGGAGACTCCCCAAGCTCTCTGGGCAGCCTGGGCCAGGCTCCAACCCCCTCCCAACAAACAAGTTTCTCCTCCCACTCCCAGGGAACCTCCTGGGTTCCAGTTGGTGCTCAGTGCCCCTCGTCCTGGCGCTGGGCACCACTGAGCAGAGTCTGGCCCCGGCCTCTCGCCCCGTGGGGGCCCTTGAGCTCTTGCTCAGCCTTGCTCAGCTCCCCTCTGGGGCTGCTCTTCTGCAGCTGAACAGCCCCAGGGCTCTTTTGTCCTGACGAGGTGGACACACCTTTGGAGTGCTCCTGCAGGGGTAAGGTGGCAGTAGAGAACAAAAGCCCCCAAGGCTAGTTCGTACCCTCCTCCCGCAGTACACCACCACACAGAAACTGCTCAGCAGATCCCACCACCAAGAGAAGATGTGTAGGGTGGGAATCTAAGGCTAGAAAACCAGATTCATGGGTGGGAGAACTGAGGTTATTTGAGCTTAATAATTACTTTGGGTTTGTATTGCCCAATGACCAAGTTCAGGTTCTAGGAAAGTCTCTGTTTGGTTGCCACATCCAACACCGCAGCGGAAAGCGGCATCCCCTGGTGTGCCCTCAACCGTGGTCCCTATTAGACTGGGACAGTGCAGGTCCTAAGGGGAAGAAGCAGCATCTGCACCTGCATTCCAAAAACCCAGGGAAAACTTGAACATGAGCCCACTCCAAAGAGCGGATGTTCTGAACTGCTTGATATTGGCAACAAAAAAAACGCTACCAAAAGATTATTTTCATCTACAGAGAAAAAGTAACGACTCGTTTTAGTATCGGAGCTGAAGATCAGTTATGAAAATCTACACCGGTAAATGCAACTGAGAGGGAAAAAAATGGCTTGTTTTGTATTGCAGTTGTCCTTGGAAATATTTTGACTGCATTACACGTCACTTTTTACACTTAAGTTTCTCTTTTTATGCTTAGGTTTGTCTTTTATCTCCTATTCCATTCCAAGGT